>PKML01002686.1:32267-56832 GCA_002933935.1 Eutrema yunnanense
TGTGGTTGTATCGATCGATACCAGGTGTGGTTTTGGGAATCGATCGATACCAGTCCCTTGTCGGGAGTTGTGTGTTGTTTGGGCATCGATCGACACTATGGGAGTATCGATCGATACCAGTTGTGGCTTTGTGCTGAAAGTTTTAATTGTGATGAATTAATTCTTGGTAATTATTGCTTGTGCTTATTGGTAGCCTGTTGTTGGGGTGATCAATCTCACTCAGCATTTGGTTAGCCAAATGTTGATGCATCACTTTTGTCGATGCAGGTAAAGATAAGGCGTGATCGTGGAATCAAGGCAGTGAAGAAGGGATGATTAGGACCCGGGGCTTGCTTTTGTTGTTTGGGTATCGATCGACACTAGGGGAGTATCGATCGATACCAGTTGTTGTTGTTGTTAAACCGTTAGCTTGTGTAAGCTGTAGTACCTGTGTTGTACTGTTTGTTGTGTAATAATTAGTGTATAATTATTATGATTGTTTTATTATATGCAAAAAAAAAAAAAAAAAAAAAATTGCGGTCCTTTCAGTGTCAATCTCTACCTTGTGGTAGAAATTGTGGACCAACGCCTTGTGTGCATACCGGATTGCCGGGTGCCTTATGCTCGCACTCTTAGAGTCACCGGCTCTAAATTCCCCGCTTGCAATTGTTGCCCAAAGATTTCGGAGCTCATTTGCCGGGTAGTCAAAGTATTGCCCGCCATAAGTACCTTCTTCTCTAAATCCGAATATCTCGCAAAGCTCGTGGAAGTTTACGGTGTAGGTTGTTCCCTCGAGTCCGAACTTTAGAATTCCAAATCCGGAGTTTCAATGCTCCGTGTCGTAGAACTTAGCTCGAAGGGTAGCTAGGAACTTGCCGGTGAGCGCCTTGGTAGCTTCGTATTTCATGCTCATGAACTTCCTTAGCCCCATATTCTCGAAGAGAGCCCACACTTCGTCGCTTATACCCATTCTCTCCATTGTCTCCGTATCGACAAATTTGCCTTGCTCGGATTTCATTAGGCAAAATTTGTCGAAGTACTGTTGCTCACTTGGCTTTGTCCGTCCCGGCATGGGGACGTTTTCTCTCTCGACCTCTTCTTCGTCACTCTTTCCTTTTCCCTTTGCCGCGGCCGTGGGTTTAGCTTTTGCCTTGACACTAGCTTTGGCAATCCCTTTTCCTTTTTCCGCTGCCGTAGCTTGGGCAATTCCTTTCCCTTTGGTTGAAACTTTGGTCCGTGCCCGTGTCGATGGAGCTCCCTTGTCCGACATTGTACCTACAAATATGCTTGAGAGTATTCATGAGCATAGTCACAATTTCTTATCAAATCAACAAGGGATTACCAAAAGATGATCTTAGAGCAATGAACGAAGGTCACAATTTGCACCTAACAAACAAATTATCCCAATTCACAATCCCTAATTCTCAAAATCCCAATTTCTCAAAATCCCAATTTCTTATATGAATCATCAAGTTTAAGCATAGATAAACCATCCCCAAGGTATTTGCATGAATGAACAACAATATCAAACCATATTCAAGCAATGTTTCATCAAGAACAAAATCATGGTTTTCAAAATTTTAATTGAATAATACCTTGGGGAATTTGGATTAGATGCTTGAAATGATGATAAATCTAAAAAGAGTAGTGAAAATCGAAATTATAGGGCTTTGAATCAACAAATTTGGTTGAGAAAAGAGGGAGATTGGGTAAAATTTGCTCTTGAATCGCGAAGATGAGGTGAAGAAATGGGGCTATGGTCGCGTGAAACAAGAAGAAGAAGGAGACTTACCTGGGTCGGTGATATTCATGCATTTTACATGTTTAAGCATACATTTTACTTAGAGTTTTGTGTCATTTGCATGCATAATCACGGTTTTGTCTTGTATTTAGGTCTCATTTATCGTTTAGGACATTTGCATTAGGTCCTAATGAGTTCTTGCATTCATTTGGAGTGTTTTTAGGTGTTTTGGAGACATTTGGGATGATTGGAGTGGTTGAGCATCAAGAGAAGGAAGAGCTCATCCGACACGCCGGAAAGATGTGGCTGGACGGAAGCCTTCCGATCTGAATCAGGTTCAATTATCTTCATGGAAGTTGTAGAGGAGTGAGTTATCTGTCCATAGGAGTTGGAATCAAGTCATTCGGACATGCGGTTTGAGAGATATGGCTGATTTACCAGAGACAGGTCTTCAATACCGAGGTCACTGGTCGGTGCAACTGCTCGGTGTGGAAACAGAGAGAAAATTTCCTTAACACCGACGTGTGGTACCGAGGAATGACGTCGGTATTGAAGGGTATCCACTCCGAATTAGACTCGGTGGTCTCACCAAAGTTGTAGAGGAGTGAATCAGCTTTACACAGGAGTTTGAATCGGGTTATTTGGACGTATGGATAGGGAGATAAGACAGATTTACTGAAGGTATGTCCGTCTGGCCGAGAGAAGATGAAACCGTCCAAATAACCGGAAAACGAAGGCTTTCCGATATGAATCAACTCAAATTGTCTTCACCAAGGTTGTAGAGGAGTGAATCATCTTTACACAGGAATTTGAATCGGGTTATTCCGTCTGGCCGAGAGAAGACGAAACCGTCCAAATAACCGAAAAAACGAAGGCCTTCTGTTATGAATCAACTCAAATGGTCTTCATAAGAGTTGTAGAGGGACGAGTTAGCTGTCTACAGGAGTTGGATTCATGTCATTCGGATGTCAGGTTCAGAAGTTATGACCAATTCACTGAAGACGTATCCAAGTTTCGGCCGGGTCAATATCCGGTTTGTCCCGGGTTGACCCGGGTCCGACCCAACTCAGCAAACACCTTTTTATATTTTAGAGATCTGATTTTTAGATCTCTCTCACTTTTTATCCCTTTTCCCTTTTTCTCTCTCTTTTTCTCTCTAGAACAAAACCTTGTCTTTTTAGGGTTCTTGAGATTTTTCCCTTGGATTCTTTTGATTTATGCAAGTTTAAGGTTATATCTTTTCATCTCTATCTAATCTTCCACATTCCTATTCCCTAATCATGATTAACATCACCTCTTTCACAAGATTTGGTGTGTTCTTCATGATTAGTGAGTAGATCTTTTTAAGCTCATGGATGAGGTAGATTAGGTGAATTTCGTGATAGATCTTGATGTCTAGGACTTAGTTTACATCTTCCCTCTCTTATTTGGTGCTCATAATGCTAGATTAGGCTAGATATAGTTAATCTAGATCATAGGGAATTCATGCACACAAGATGTTCGATGCAATTCCCAAAGAACCAAATAAGAGATTTTGCTTTCTTAGCCTATGAAAGTAGTTGTCTAAGGAGCATTAGGGACATAGGAGCCTATGTTTATTGCTTGTTAATCATCCTATCATAAACGATGGTTTGTCCTTGATTTGCATGATTAACAAAGTGATTAAGACCATGAAAGTGGCTTAATCTTGTTTAAGTGTTCTAGGCTAAGGGAATTGCTTGTTTGTGTGAAATGACATCTAGATAGACCATTAAAGGATCCAAAATCAATAACCTCATCCAAGAGCTTGCCTTTATCTTATTGTTAAACTCGTTTATAGTCTTTGCTTACTTGTTTGCTTGTTTATTTGAATTATTTAGGTTGTTTGGAAACCAAAAACCTCTCTTGTTAGCTTAACTCGTTTAGTTGTATGCATTCCTTGTGCTTGAAACTCTACCCATTGGATTCGATCCTCTTATGCTACATAGGCATTATGAGTAATTGATATAGGGTAAAAATCTTGTATCAATTTGGCGCCGTTGCCAATTGGGTTTAGCTTTCGACATTAGGATTTTACTTCTTTTTGAGATTAAGCCTTTTTCTTTCTTTTGTTTACTAATCTCTCCTTCTAACTCTCTCTTGTAGGTACATGAACTTGCGTTCTAAAGGCAACAACAATCTTGTTGAGCCAAGAGACGACATCAACCTTCTACACCGCGGTCTTAGAGCAAGAAGAGATAGAGAACGGGTTGTGCACATTGCTAGGCTTGGTATGGAAAACGTGCAACTGAACCCGGATGGTGGTAATGACCACGTTGCTTATGCTCCACATCAAGGAGCAAATGGTGGTAATGGAAACCACCACCCACCCGCCCGTAATGGTCTTAACATAGTTGGAGCGGGTGATGCGGCCAATGCTCATGTCAACCGCCAAGGCATTCGAGCACCACCGGTTGAGACCAATGACTTTGAGGTCAAAGCTAGCTTCATCAACATGGTACAAAGCAACAAATTCCATGGCTTGGCGGTGGAGGATCCACTTGATCACTTGGATCACTTTGACCAGATTTGTGGCTTGACAAAGATGCATGGAGTCTCGGAGGATAGCTTTAAGCTAAGGTTGTTCCCATTCTCTCTTGGAGACAAGGCAAGACAATGGGAAAAGAACCTTCCCCACGGTTCCATCACTTCATGGGACCAATGCAAGACATCATTCCTTGCCAAGTTCTTCTCTCCCTCTAGAACGGCTAAGCTAAGGAATGAGATCTCAAGCTTCACTCAACTTGCAAATGAGAGCTTCAATGAAGCATGGGAGCGTTTTAGGGGCTATACATCGCAATGCCCTCATCATGGATTTTCGGATGCTTCCCTCTTGAGCACACTCTACCGCGGAGCATTTCCTAAGATCCGTATGTTGCTTGATACTGCTTCTAATGGAAACTTCTTAGGCAAATATGTGAATGAAGCAATGGAGTTGGTTGAGAACCTTTCTTTGAGTGATGGTACATATGGTGATGAGTATGACCGGTCTACAAGAACCACAAGTGACTTCGATGAGCAACAACGAACCAAAGCCATGATGGCTCTCAATGAGAAGTTAGATAAGCAAGCCACCATGATTGACAAGCTTCTCAATGCTTCCAAAAGACCGGTTCACTTTGTTAGTGACTTTGAGGGAAATCAAAGATCCCATGAGGAAATGGTGAATTTGAGCAACAAAGAAGAAGTGCATTATGTTGGGAACAATGGTGGCTACCAAAGGAGTTTCAACAACAACTATGGCAACCAAGGTGGTTCTCAACAAAGCTTTGTCCCACAAACTCAAGGCAACAACTCCATGCCTCAAGACCTTGATGTGAAAAATATTTTTCAACAACTTTTTCAAGGTCAAGCAAATGGAGCATTGGATATAAGCAAGAAGATGGAGGAAATCAATACCAAAGTAGCTTGCTCATACAATGATCTCCACAAGAAGCTTGAGGCATTGAGTTCCAAAGTGCAAGAAATGGAGACCAAGGGAAACAATGGAGACAAAGTACAACAAAGCTCTTCAAATGGGAAAGCAAAGGAGTATTGCAATGCCATCTTCTCAAAGGAGCCACGTCCCATTGAAGATCATGAAGCCGCCACTAATGAGATTGAGCTTCTACTCTATGGATCTCAAGCTCCCTTGAAGTTCAATGAGGACATTGAGGAACAAGGTGGGGGAGTGACCCTTGAGAAGAATGAGAATGTGACCTTGGCTGAATGCAAAGACTCACCAAGTTCAACTAGGATCGAGCCTAAGTCTCTCCCCAAGCTTGGTAATCTCGGTAAATTCTCTATAGCTTGCTCTCTTGGAGATTTGGATATTGAGGATGCTTTGTGTGATTCCGGGTCAAGTGTGAACGTCATGTCCCATGAGATGCTCAAGAGTCTTGGTATAAGAACCCTCACCTATCATCCATCACCTATCACCTTTGGAGATGCTTCTTCAAGGAAGCCACTTGGTCTCCTCGAAGACTATCCACTCAAGGTTGGGAATTCCATAGTCCCAACGGACTTTGTGGTCATGGAGATGAGAAGAACCAACAAGCTCCCTCTTCTCCTTGGAACCCCGTTCCTACTCACTACCGGTGCTAGAATGGACTTCAAAGAGAAAATGGTAGTTCTCTTGAATGTAGATGATAAGGTCTACTACCCAATGAAGATCTCCTCCAACAAGCTTTGTGGCACAATCACTATGGAAGATGATGGGTTTTGCATTGAAGAAGCTCATAGATTTGAGCATGTGGGTAGTTGTGAGATGGTTCATGAAGCTTCGCCCCCAAAGATCTATGAAAAGGAAGAGAAACCCCGTGAGAAGACGGTTTTGGGTTATGGTAATGGTAATGAAGCTTATGGAGTTGATGTAGCTTGCTTAGATTCTCCCCCTCCTACCACACATGAGGACATGAGTGAGATTAAAAGGAAGCAATAGAAAGGTGAAGGCACTAAGGCCAAAATGAAGAAACAAGACAAGCATCACTCTCTTGTCTTTGCTAAGAATGGTCCAAGCAAGCTCGAAGGGTTTAGGCCCGAGCCTTCCATGATGACTCTCACTCCATGGAAGCACAAAGATGGAGTGATTGAGTACAAGATCAAGTGCAAAGGCCGAACCAAGCCCTTTGCCTCGTTCAAAGCAACTCTCACTCCCGAGCTCAAAGAACAAGGTGAAGCCGGTCTTCAAGAGGTCATGAACAAGGTCCTCCAACTTAAGCTCAAAGATCCACCATGGAGTGCTCACACTCCTCTCTCACCCGCCTAAAAGGGTAACCAAAGTCAAACTTAGTGACTTTAAACAAAGTGCTCTTGGGAGACACCCCAAGCTTATCATTGTACATACTTTC
Organism: Eutrema yunnanense; assembly: GCA_002933935.1. Classification (NCBI taxonomy): domain Eukaryota; kingdom Viridiplantae; phylum Streptophyta; class Magnoliopsida; order Brassicales; family Brassicaceae; genus Eutrema; species Eutrema yunnanense. The sequence continues at coordinate 38,835 of PKML01002686.1, forward strand.
GTTTCTATGTCTTTTATGTTTTCTTGTTCTTTTTGATGGGTTTGCTTAGTGTGAATATGTTCTTGATGGTCTAATGGTCATGAACTTAAGGACAAAGTTGTGAAGGATTGAGGTGATCACTCTCGTTCCCTCCATTCATTTCCAATGTAATACTCCAAACTTTGTAGATAGCATTTGGAATCATATCTTCTTTATTTCTTTCATGCATTGTTTAGCTCTCTCTTAAGTTTCTATTACACAAGGGACTGTGTAATTTAAGTTTAGGGGAGGGTTTGTGTGTTATCTAACTTTGTTTTTGGTGATCTTATTTTGCCTTTTGCATCTTGAGTCTCATGCATATCATGCATTTTCAATAAATTTGATTTTTTTTGAATAATGTGCATTCCATATAGGATTGAGTCTAGATGCATAGCATTTTAGGTAGATTTTCATGAGCATTAGGAGCAATGATAGAATCATCCTTGTAAGTATCATTTTTAGAGCTTGATTCAATGTCCTCGTTGCTTGTTGTTTGATGCTTTTGATCTCGTGTTGAAATCAAGGATGAACCATATTTTGATATTGCGTTCCATTACTAGGGTCTTAGCTAAAGCAAGTTTTGATTTGATTCCAATCCTACCTAAGTGAAAACCATAATTTTGACATTGAAATTATCATGCTTGTGCATTGCATAGTGAATTCATGGTTACCATATACATACTTGGACTCTCTTATCCTTTTCACCACTCTTTGCTAGTCCAAGTAGCCGACTCCCATCATTGGAACGGTTTACCATACCTTTAACCTACCCTCCTTTCAAGCCAAATTCTTTAGTGTGCATATGTGAGGCCTATTTTTCGAGTAAGCTTGGCAAAAAGTGTTGAGTTTAGGGCGACAAGGATAGGTTTGCATGTAGATCTAGCCGAACATCAAAGGCTAGACTAGGCTAGGCTTGTGGGAAAGGGAAATTTTGGGCTTGATTGTGAACGAAGTGATGTGACTAATGGGATGGTGGATAAGAAGGAAGTGAGTTCAAGAGAAGGAAGTGAAGGTGAAAGGGGAATGCAATATTGTGATGTGGTTAGTGCAAGTTATCAAGAATAGCTCTTAGTAATAGTTATAGCCTCATAGAAACAAAGGAAAAAGCCAAAAATTGGCTAAAGCATCATTTGGTAAATGATGAGGCAAGGCAAAGAAAAAGAAAGAAACAAGAGCTAAAGAAACAACAAAAAGAAGCACGAGACCACAAGATTCAATGAAGGAGAAGAAATTCCCCAAGTGAGAAATGATGAAGTGGAAGAAGGAGTTCAAGTATGGGGCATGAAGGCAAAAAGGCCAAGTGAGAAAATGGTAGCTTAGGATGAGGACTTCATGGGTAGATATGCTAGGATTAGAGACGATTTGGGCATTGGGTAGATGTAAGTTTATCCTTGTATGCATAAATTGCCTTTTACTCTTAGCATTTTGCTAAAGCTTGCTCATTCATTGAGAGATCCCTTGCATTGATGAAACCCCATACATTTGAGATCATCTTAGTCTCAAGACCTTTACCCTAGCCAAATGAATTCACTTGCCTTGCATGAGCATGATTCACTTGAAACAAATAATGAATGTTAAAGGATTGGATGACATGAATACTTGTGTAGGTTGAGACTTGAATTTGATTCGTATAGGGAAGGATATGGCTAGCTCTTTTTGAGTAGACTTGTTTGATCGCATCTTAGAGCTAGTAACTTGGACATTGAGTTGAATTCTTTTTATGGCACTTTTGGATTTGAGCTCCCATTTTTAGTCTTCTCCCTTTCTTTATTCTTCTTTGCTTGAGGACAAACAAAGGTCTAAGTTTGGGGGAATTGATATTCATGCATTTTACATGTTTAAGCATACATTTTACTTAGAGTTTTGTGTCATTTGCATGCATAATCACGGTTTTGTCTTGCATTTAGGTCTCATTTAGAGTTTATGACATTTGCATTAGGTCCTAATGAGTTCTTGCATTCATTTGGAGTGTTTTTAGGTATTTTGGAGACATTTGGGATGATTGGAGTGGTTGAGCATCAAGAGAAGGAAGAGCTCATCCGACACGCCGGAAAGATGTGGCTGGACGGAAGCCTTCCGATCTGAATCAGGTTCAATCATCTTCATGGAAGTTGTAGAGGAGTGAGTTATCTGTCCATAGGAGTTGGAGTCAAGTCATTCGGACATGCGGTTTGAGAGATATGGCTGATTTACCAGAGACGGGTCCTCAATACCGAGGTCACTGGTCGGTGCAACTGCTCGGTGTGGAAACAGAGGGAAAATTTCCTTAACACCGACGTGTGGTACCGAGGAATGACGTCGGTATTGAAGGGTATCCACTCCGAATTAGACTCGGTGGTCTCACCAAAGTTGTAGAGGAGTGACTCAGCTTTACACAGGAGTTTGAATCGGGTTATTTGGACGTATGGATAGGGAGATAAGACAGATTTACTGAAGGTATGTCCGTCTGGCCGAGAGAAGATGAAACCGTCCAAATAACCGGAAAACGAAGGCTTTCCGTTATGAATCAACTCAAATTGTCTTCAACAAGGTTGTAGAGGAGTGAATCATCTTTACACAGGAATTTGAATCGGGTTATTTGGACATATGGATAGGGAGATACGACGGATTTACTGAAGGTATGTCCGTCTGGCCGAGAGAAGACGAAACCGTCCAAATAACCGGAAAAAAGAAGGCCTTCCGTTATGAATCAACTCAAATGGTCTTCATAAGAGTTGTAGAGGGACGAGTTAGCTGTCTACAGGAGTTGGATTCATGTCATTCGGATGTCAGGTTCAGAAGTTATGACTAATTCACTGAAGACGTATCCAAGTTTCGGCCGGGTCAATACCCGGTTTGTCCCGGGTTGATCCGGGTCCGACCCAACTCAGCAAACACCTTTTTATATTTTAGAGATCTGATTTTTAGATCTCTCTCACTTTTTTATCCCTTTTCCCCTTTTTCTCTCTCTTTTTCTCTCTAGAACAAAACCTTGTCTTTTTAGGGTTCTTGGGATTTTTCCCTTTGATTCTTTTGATTTATGCAAGTTTAAGGTTATATCTTTTCATCTCTATCTAATCTTTCACATTCCTATTCCCTAATCATGATTAACATCACCTCTTTCACAAGATTTGGTGTGTTCTTCATGATTAGTGAGTAGATCTTTTTAAGCTCATGGATGAGGTAGATTAGGTGAATTTCGTGATAGATCTTGATGTCTAGGACTTAGTTTACATCTTCCCTCTCTTATTTGGTGCTCATAATGCTAGATTAGGCTAGATATAGTTAATCTAGATCATAGGGAATTCATGCACACAAGATGTTCGATGAAATTCCCAAAGAACCAAATAAGAGATTTTGCTTTCTTAGCCTATGAAAGTAGTTGTCGAAGGAGCATTAGGGCCATAGGAGCCTATGTTTATTGCTTGTTAATCATCCTATCACAAACGATGGTTTGTTCTTGATTTGCATGATTAACAAAGTGATTAAGACCATGAAAGTGGCTTAATCTTGTTTAAGTGTTCTAGGCTAAGGGAATTGCTTGTTTGTGTGAAATGACATCTAGATAGACCATTAAAGGATCCAAAATCAATAACCTCATCCAAGAGCTTGCCTTTATCTTATTGTTAAACTCGTTTATAGTCTTTGCTTACTTGTTTGCTTATTTATTTGAATTATTTAGGTTATTTAGAAACCAAAAACCTCTCTTGTTAGCTTAACTCGTTTAGTTGTATGCATTCCTTGTGCTTGAAACTCTACCCATTGGATTCGATCCTCTTATGCTACATAGGCATTATGAGTAATTGATATAGGATAAAAACCTTGTATAAGTCGGGTCGGATCTTACCTGGGTCGACCCAAATTTTGGGCGAATACCGATGACACACCTCGGTATCGGTCGATACCGAGGTCACTCCTCGGTATCACTCGTCGGTGTTAAGGAGGTTTTCCTCCTGGTTCCATACCGAGCTGTGATACCGACCTGTGACGTCGGTATTGGTCCCTCGTTTTAAACGGCATACCGAGGACACTTCTCGGTGTCACTGCTCGGTATTGATCAATACCGATGACACTCCTCGGTATCACTCGTCGGTATTAAGGAAATTTTTCTCTTGCTTCCATACCGAGCTGTGATACCGACCTGTGACATCGGTATTGTCTTCGTAAGTCCATACCGATGACACTCCTCGATGTCACTGCTCGGTATCTGCCCTTTTTGCCCTTGAACTCCTATGCAAACTCAACAAAAACATCAAAAAGGTCTAGCAAATATAGAAAAGAAAGATAAACAAAAAGAAAGTATGTACAATGATAAGCTTGGGGTGCCTCCCAAGAGCACTTTGTTTATCGTCACTAAGTTCGACGTTTGTTACCGTTTTCAAGCTAGAGGGACATCATCGAGGGGGATCGATCCTCCCTTCTCGACGGTTTGATCTGCCCGGTAGGGTTTGAGCCTTTGGCCGTTTGTAATGAAATCTTGGCCTTCTTTGTTAACAAGCACAACGGCCCCATACGGTCTTACTTCCTTAACCTCGAACGGACCCGACCACCTTGACTTGAGTTTCCCGGGAAAGAGCTTCAACCGGGAATTGAATACCAACACTAGGTCCCCAACCTTGAAGTCCTTGTGCACAATCCTCTTGTCATGAAATGCTTTGGTCCTCTCCTTGTAGATTCTCGAGCTCTCATAGCCATCTAACCTAGTCTCTTCTAACTCGTGAAGTTGGATCAACCGCCTTTCTTGTGCGGTCTTGATGTCGAAGTTAAGTAGCTTCACCGCCCATAGGGCCTTGTATTCCAACTCAACCGGTAGATGGCATGACTTCCCATAAAGCAAGTTGAATGGTGTAGTCCCTATAGGTGTTTTAAAAGCGGTCCGGTTGCCCATAAAGCACCATCCAACTTGTTGGCCCAATCCTTCCTTGAACCCCCAACCGTCTTCTCAAGTATGGCTTTGATTTGCCGGTTTGATACTTCTACTTGGCCACTCGTCTGAGGATGGTAAGGCGTTGCTACCTTATGCTTCACACCGTGTTTCCTTAGTAAGCTTTCAAACACCTTGTTGATGAAATGACTACCTCCATCACTAATTACCACTCTCGGAACCCCGAACCTTGGGAAGATTACGGACTTGAACAGTTTTAGAACGACCTTGGCATCGTTGGTCGGGCTTGCAATGGCTTCCACCCATTTGGAGACGTAATCGACCGCCACCAATATGTATTGGTTACCATATGATGACGGGAAAGGTCCCATAAAGTCGATGCCCCACACGTCAAACATCTCTACCACAAGGATTGGGTTTTGGGGCATTTCATCTCTCCTCCCAATATTCCCTTTCCTTTGGCATGCATCACACGTGGAGACGAAGGTGTGTGCGTCCTTGAATAACGAAGGCCACCAAAAGCCGGATTGCAAGACTTTTGTAGCGGTTTTGTAGGATGCGTGATGCCCGCCATAGGTTGACCCGTGACAATGGAGTAGGATCCCTTGCACTTCTTCTTCCGCTACGCACTTTCTATACAATCCGTTCGAACACAACTTGTACAAGTAGGGCTCGTCCCAATAGTATCTAGTGATATCGTGGAAGAACTTCCTCTTCTTATACCCATCCAAAGGCGGTTCCTTCCCACAAACTAGGTAGTTGACTAGATCCGCAAACCATTGGAGCTTTTCATCTTGTAGACCGCTAGCTTCCTCCATACCATTCATGGCTTCAACCCCTCTTCTCAATACCTTCACAACCATGAGACTTTCTTCGGGAAGCTTGTCTTCTATGGGGACGAGGTCTTCTATCCTCATCCTAGACAAGTGATCCGCTACTCCGTTCTCTATGCCTTTCTTGTCTACTATCTCCAAATCGAATTCTTGGAGTAGCAAGATCCAACGTAATAACCTCGGTTTTGTGTCCTTCTTTGCATGAATGTATCTTAAAGCCGCGTGATCGGTGTAGACAATCACCCTTCAACCCACAACATAAGATCTAAACTTCTCCATGGCAAAGACTACGGCCAACAACTCCTTCTCCGTGGTTGCATACCTAGTTTGAGCATCATCTAGAGTTCTACTAGCATAGTAGATCACATTGGTCTTCTTGTCTTTCTTTTGACCCAAAACGGCTCCAACCGCATAGTCGCTAGCATCACACATGATTTCAAACGGAATGTCCCAATCCGGTGCTTGGACTATAGGGGCGCTAATCAATGCTTTCTTGATCTCTAGGAATGCTCCCATGCACTCCTCATCAAACACAAACTCGACCTCCTTGCAAAGCAACCGGGAGAGGGGTCTAGTAATCCTTGAAAAATCTTTGATGAACCTTCGGTAGAAACCCGCATGACCCAAGAAAGACCGGATGTCTTTGACCGTCTTAGGCGGCTCCAAACTAACCATCACCCCAATCTTGGCTTTGTCCACCTCTCTGCCCTTCTCGGAGATCTTGTGTCCTAACACGATTCCCTCACGTACCATAAAATGGCACTTCTCCCAATTGAGCACCAAGTTTGCTTCTTCGCATCGTTGCAAGACCCTACAAAGATTGGACAAGCAAACACCAAAAGAAGATCCATACACGGAGAAGTCATCCATAAAGACTTCTACCATGTCTTCAATAAGAACGGAAAAATGGACATCATACAACGTTGGAAAGTTGCGGGAGCATTACACAACCCGAACGGCATCCTTCGATATGCGAAGGTACCGTAAGGGCATGTGAAGGTCATTTTCTCTTGGTCATTCGGGTGTATGGGTATTTGAAAGAACCCCGAATAACCGTCTAGGAAACAATAAAAAGGATGATTAGCGAGACGTTCAAGCATTTGGTCTATGAAAGGTAACGGGAAGTGATCTTTTCGAGTGGATGAGTTTAACTTCCTATAGTCAATGCATATCCTATGCCCGGTTATCGTCCTAGTAGGAATCATTTCATTCTTGTCATTTCTAACAACCGTCATCCCCCCTTTCTTAGGCACGCAATGAACCGGGGAGACCCACGTACTATCTGATATTGGATAGATAATCCCCGCATCCAAGAGCTTAAGAATCTCTCTCTTTACAACATCTTTCAAATTAGGATTTAACCTTCTTTGATGTTCAATAGAGGTCCTTGATTCATCCTCTAAATGGATTCTATGCGTGCACAAACTTGGGGAAATACCCTTGATATCATCTAAAGAATAGCCAATTGCTTTCCTATACTTCCTAAGTTCCACAAGAAGGGAGGATAGTTCGTTTTCATCTAGACTCTCGTTCACAATAACCGGGTAAGACTCATTTGGACCTAAGAACGCATACCTTAATCCCGCGGAAAGTTGCTTTAGGTCCACCTTTGGGGCTTTGAGCTCGCTCCAATCGTCCTCCTCAAAACTAGTCTTACCATTGCTAGTCTCTTCGAAAGTTAGAATGAACTCTTCTTGAACCGTGGTACCCCGGAAGCACAACTCAATAAATGTGGTATCCTTGTCGACCGGCTTGTGAGAATCCATGAGAAGCTCATAGCCTTGACTTTCCTTGCTCAAAAACCCATGATCGCCGTGCTCCTTCGTCAAAACCACTTCTAACCCGTCTTCCACTCTCATTTCTTCAAGTAATTCATCGGCCAACGCATCCATGGTCTCAATGTAGAAACATTGCCCGTCTATAGTGGGCTTCTTCATTACTTTGTTGATGTCAAACTCAAGCACTTCTCCTTTACCCAAATGGAGATCTATCTTGCCCTTCCTTACATCTATTATTGCTCCCGCGGTTGCTAGGAACGGTCTACCAAAGATAAGGGGGTCTTTTGGTTCCTCATCCATTTCAAGAACTACAAAGTCTGTGGTGACGATGAAATCCTTCACCACAATTGGTATATCCTCAAGTAGACCAATAGGGACCCTTACGCTCCTATCTGCCAATATTAGAGAGATGTTGCATGCTTTGTAGCGCGTGAAGCCTAATCTCTTAGCTACCGAGAATGGCATGAGGCTCACACTTGCTCCAAGATCACATAAGCAATGATTGAAAGCTAGAGGTCCAAGAGCACAAGGCAAGGTGAAGGATCCCGGGTCTCCTAGCTTCTTGGGTACCATCTTCTTTTGTATAATGGCACTACACTTATGAGTTAGAATTACCATGGATTCCATCTCCTTGGCTCTTTCATTCACCGCATCTTTCAAAAACTTGGCATATTGGGGGACAAGTAAGAATGCATCCACCAAAGGCATTGTGAGTTCCACTTTCTCCATTTGCCTATCAAAAATAGCTTTATACTTGTCCATGAGTTATTTCTTGAAACGACCGGGAAAAGGTAGCTTTGGGACGTATGGCTTTGGGACGAACACATTCTTCTTTGGCTCCTCTTGAGCACCAATAACTCTAGGCTTAATCTTCTCTACTTCTTCAACCTTGGTGTGCTCCTTTACTACCTCATCCTCTTGAAGTTCCACCCCCCCCCCCACTTTGGTCCTCAATGTCCGCATTGAGAGGAGAAGGGGCTTCTCTTGTAGGCAAGAGCGTGCCAATTCTCAAGGTTATTGCATTGACATACTCCTTGGGATTCGCTTCGGATTTGCCCGGTAGTTGACCTTGTGGACGCGAAGACGAAGCCATACCTTTGTTCTCCATGTGTTTGCCCATGGAGTTCAAAGCCTCAATCTTTGTGTTGAGGTCATTGTAAGAGCAATCCACCTTCGTATGGATCTCCGCTTGTCCCTTAAGTAGTTGTTGGAACATGGAGCTCAAATCAAGTTCTTGCGGTTTAGACGTAGGTGCTTGAAAACCGGGTGGAGCTTTTTGTTGAAATCCACCTTGGTTCCCTTGGAATTGATTCCTTGGACAAAGGTTTGATTGTTGGTATTTGAAGCTTGCCTTTGAGGTTGAAATTGTTTTGGTGGGGCTGGTTGAGGTTGAGTAGGTTGTGGAGGGTAGACTTGATCTTGTGGGTTCTCCACATTTGTGTTCCGGTAGGAGAAGTTTGGGTGGTTCCGATAGTTTTGATTGAAACCTTGACGTTGGTAGTTTCCTTGGTTCTGGAAGTTCCCTTGATTCCCCCAAGTAGTTAACCTCCTCTTGAGTGTTCATGTCTACGTTCTCCTCTTGAAAATAACCTTGGTTCTCATCATAAGCATCCACAAAGTTGACCATCTTTTGGGAAGACATTAGTAGTTTATCAATCAAATTGGCTTGCTTGTCTAACTTGTCGTTAAGAGCTTTCATGTCTTTGGCCCGTTTGTTCTCATCAAAATCACTAGTGGTCCTTGCGGCGCGGTCATAATCGTTGCCGTAGGTACCGTCACTTTGAGCTAAATTCTCGACAAGCTCCATTGCTTCCTCAACGTCTTTAGCTAAGAAGTTCCCGTTAGATGCCGTGTCAAGTAGCATACGGATCTTAGGCAAAGCACCACGGTAGAGTGTGCTTAGGAGGGAGGCATTTCGAAAGCCGTGATGTGGGCATTGAGACGTGTAGCTTCTAAATCTCTCCCAAGCTTCATTGAAAGACTCATTGGATCGTTGTGTGAAACTTGAGATCTCGTTGCGAAGCTTTGCGGTTCTAGCCGGTGAGAAGAATTTGGCGAGAAACACGCGTTTGCAATCATCCCAAGAAGTGATAGATCCTTGGGGTAATGTCTTTTCCCATTGATGAGCCTTATCACCCAAAGAGAATGGGAAGAGACGAAGCTTGAACCCATCTTCGGAGACCCCATTGATCTTCGTGAGACCACATATCCGGTCAAATTGGTCGATGTGGTCCAAGGGATCCTCCATGGACAAGCCATGAAATTTGTTGGCTTGAACCATGTTATTTTCCACCGGTGGAGCTTGAATGCCTTGGCGGTTTTGGTGAGCATTAGCGGCATCGCCTTCTCCAACAACGTTTCTAGCTCTTGGTGGATGGTTGGGACCTCTTGGCCGGGCGGGTGGATGAGGGTCATTGTGGGCGTGCCCTCCTTGTGCGTGGCGGTTTCCATTACCACCTTGTGCGTGAAGGAATATAAGATTATATAACCCTAAACACCATTAATGAAACCTTTGATCACCCTAATCTACCCTATCCCAAGGTCCTTAAGACTACTCACTAATCATCATGGGTTTAACAAGTCCAAGGAAAGAAGTGTTAAAACTCATGATCAAGATGATTGAATGATTAGAAAGTAGAAGATAGATGGATTCAATCAAGAAAACAATACTCAAATTGCATAAATTAAAAGGATCAATCTCTTACAAATCACTCTTAGAGAGGGTTTTTGCTTAAGAAAAAGACTTAGCCTTACAAATTAGGTTTTTGGGCTTAAATAGTGAATAGTGACAAATCGGGACAAACCGGATACCGACCCGGTTTAAAAGGATAAAATGTTTTGTTTTGGCCAATACCGAGGACACAGCTCGGTGTAACACCTCGGTATTGAGCCTGGGTATTTCACACCGACGAGCCAATACCGAGCAGTGGCCTCGGTACTGAGGCGATTGTTCTTCAGTGAATACCGAGGTCACTCCTCGGTATCCCTGCTCCGTATTAAGGACTTTTTCCCCCGGGTTTTTCCTGTGGCAGCACCGAGCTGTGACACCGAGCAGTGACATCGGTGTAATCCCCTGAAGTTTTGGTACCGATGTCACTCCTCGGTGTTATACGTCGGTATTGAGCTTCCTTTTCCCCGTCGAGCAATACCGATCAGTTGCACCGAGCAGTGACCTCGGTGCAACCCCTCTGCTTTCGATACCGAGCACCAGTACCGAGCAGTGACATCGGTACGGTCCCTCTGCTTTCGATACCGAGCACCAGTACCGAGCAGTGACCTCGGTACGGTCTCTGTCTCCTCTCCTCGGGTCTCGAATCTCCTCGTTAACACCTGAAATACGATCCAAAACATGCAAGGACTCTCTAGGACTAAATGTGGACACACTAGATTCCTAAAATGACTAAAATGCTAAAGAAGTATCATGAACTACATGTAAAAGACTCGAAACCTAAATGAAACGGATGCTAGAATGATGCAAAACATGATGATATCATTTACATATCTTATCTCATAAATCCATGGTTGGGGGAATTGCACTATTCGACCATATTTGTCATTTGAATAGTTCTAACTCCACTATGAGAGCTACTAATCTCTTTTCAGATCATATATAAATTCATCAGATTTCATATTGGGCCTCCGATCTCTTTTCGACGGGGCTTATAACTCAATCACCACTTCTCTTCAGTAAAATCTCACTTTCTGGTTCGTCATATTATCATTTTGTAGCTTAAGCGTGGGAAAATATTCTGCATAACAAAAATGGGTTTTTTCTTCTAGCCATGTTCTTGAGACATTAATCGATCGAATTGTTGGTCGAGAATCGGTTTAGGAGATTAACCGAGAGAAGCTGGAGTTGGGCTTAAGTCAACTGGCCCAAAGCAAACCAGAGTATTGAGCAAACAAGGAAGAAGGCTTGGGCTTCGTAGATATGATGCTGGCCCAAGTAAGAAAGTTGTTGTAACAACTCAAGTGAATATGAGAGTTGGGTGACGATTCACTTTCTTCTTCCTAGAGAGAACATGCACCATTGTTGTTCTTATAGTGAATTTCCAGGTACCATCATGAAGAGAGATGTACCCGGTTTGGGGAACTCTATAAGTGTCGTGTGTTCTTTCGTATTCCGCATTGTTTCTTTTGATTCCGAAAATCGTATCACAAGAACAAACGAGTGAGAGAGAGTTAGCGCTTAGATCGATTGAGAGAGAGTCGCAAGTAGTATCGGTAACAAGTGGTATCAGAGCATAGGTCGGAGGCGATCTTGATACAAGGCGATTTCATAAAATCAATCGGAGGTGAAGAAGATCGGGGATCGGTGAACCGGCGAAGGCGGCGATCACGATCTTCACGGAGCTAGCCTTTAAAGATCCAAATTGTTTCGAGTTCAAACCTCGAACTCAGAGAAGTTTCTTTACTTCGGTCTCTTCTTAAATAATCGTTCTTCGTAAAATCTTTAAATCGATTACTGTTGAGAGGAACCTATCTTGGTTATCTAGATTTGCGAGGGATATTGGTGCTGGTTTTGTGGTTGGTTGTTGTTCCCGTATTGTTTACTTGCATGTTACTCCATACAAACATATTATTGATCAACGATGGATCCAACATCAGGCAAATCTGAGATGAAAAAGTTCAACGGTAAATGGGATTTTGGTTTATGGAAGTACAAAATGTTGGGACAACTGGAAATTTAATGTTTAGGGTCAGTGTTGAAAGAGAAATCGACGTTGATTGCTCAAAAGGATGATCAAGACAACACAGTAGAATCAAAGATTGATCCTCAAGCGGCTGACAAGGATCTAAGGGTGAGAAATCTTTTGGCAACGTGTCTAAGTGATCAAATTCTGAGGAAAATTATGAATGATTATCTGTGAAGATGCGGACTACCTGCACCTGGAAAGAAAGACAGATTAGTAGATTGCGAACATATAGTATTTAGTAACCTTTCAAAGATAGAACAAAAAATTTCACACTTATATTTATCTAAAAGGCAAAAAAATTAAATTGATTCGTGTTATGAAGTTTATATAACGATTAATATGCATAGGTCTAATATATAATGTCATTTGTGGTTATAATTAAAAGATTTTTGACGATTGTGATTAAACGAAAGTGAATGTAGTTTTTTTTTGGTTTGGTTAAATGGAAGATTAACATTAAATTTTAGTTTGTTATAAAAACTTTCACATTAAATTATATTTATCTAAAAAAGGAAAAAAAAGAGTAAAAATATTCATTGTTTCTGATAAGTTATTACGAAGAGTTGCGATATTTCCTAATTTCAATGAAAATACAATGGGAAATATAAACAATCACGAATAAATCGTCATCAATAATCAAAAATTTACTTATATATAATCTAGACAACCGACCAAATTTTTTTCAGAGAACGAGATAAAAACAAAAACAAAAATTCCAAAAGATTTCAAACACCCCATCGCCTCGATACTTTTCGTTTGATAATGGCCACTTATGATTTGGTTCATGGAATGAATCAATGGAGAGAAGATTGGAATATTGTGATTAAAGTTTTGAAGAGATGGGACATGATTGATTCGGAAGGTCTCCCAGGTCAAAACTTCATTATGGTCGATGAAAATGTGAGTTTGGTTATTAATAAATGTTTTAACGATATATTTGTTTTTGGCTCCATGGATTATAGGATTATTCTAGGGTTATTCTGTTAATTGATTTATCATATAATTTTAGGGGTGTAGAATCCATGCTCATGTTAATAATATGATGATTTATCATCTATCTTTTCTTTTTGTAAGATTGTTTTTTTTAGTTTACACTTTTTAATATTTATTTTAATTCATTTTTATTAAGATTGCCTTTTTTTAGTTTAAATTTTTTTAATATTTATTTTAATTCATTTTTACATTTTTAATTAAAATGAGACATGTCAAGATCTAAATTAACAATCGTGACAAATGTCACAATCTCGTGATTGAAAATTATCCTACGTGTCATACTCACGTCGAGAGATCCAGCTTTATATAATAAGATTTGACAAAAAAAACCAAATAATTTTGGTGATCCTAGAAGGGACACTGGATTGGGTCTAAAAAGATAAAAGTAGTTTTAGCGGGCCCAAATAGAATGCGGATTTATATCTGAATTTTAACATGGGATCCCTAACTATTAAACAACGAAAAGTAAAGGGGGCCGCATATTGGGCCTAAAACATATTCAAAAAGCAAAAACGTAGGAGAAGCGTCTCTTATTCTCTCTTTCCTTTAGCCGCCTCTCTTTTCTCCTCCAATGGGTCCGCGACCTCGCAAACGCGGTCGGACCACTGTATGTTTGGTTTATTTTTTTTTTTTAACAATGAACGATGTTTTCTTTATTTCTTATTTATATAAATTTGAAACGGTTCTCTAGTTACTTGCTTTAAAATGAAAACTGCCTTTTTATGAGGTTTATGCAGCCTTTATCTCTTAGCACTGAATCAGTCTAACAGATGAAACAGTCTATTAATTTATTTTTCTAGATACAAAATTTAAGATATACGATTTTGTTTCTAATAATTGTAGGGATCTTGCTGGTATTCTTAATCATTACTTTTATTCCAGTGGCATGAAATCAAAGAATTGTCGAAATCTATCAAAGAACTGACTGAAGCTATAAAAAAACTACCGGAAATTCTTCTCACCAAAGCCGATCGACATGAGGTTTTTTTTTTATTAATATATTGATTAGTGTCTACTAGCTGTTATATTTGTTTTGTAGGTTGAGAATTTTGATTTTGAAATCTATATGAGAACTGACTAAAGCTATTAAAAAAAACTCCAGGAAATTCTACTCACCAAAGCCGATCTACATGTGTTAACCTTATTGACTTGTTGATATGTGTTAACCTTAATGGAGGATTATTTCTGTGAATATTTTGGTTGATGTGGCAGCATGAGAAGCCTGGAATCCAATCCCTTTTATATAAAGGAGATACTTGGATTGATGTAGTTTTTTTTTTTGTAATAGTCTTTTCCTTCTTTCTCGAGATGTTGTTGGTCTTCAATCATCTATTACAAAAAAAAAACTACATCAATCCAAGTAAACTAGTGATATGGCCCGCATCCTGTGCGGGCTCCAATGTCATAATAAGTATGAGGGATGGGCATATGATTATTCGGTTCGGTTCAGTTCGGTTATTTCGATTTTTATGTCTTTTACTATCCATTCGGTTAGTAACAGTTTTCGGTTCGGTTACCATTCGGTTCGGTAACCATTCGGTTCGGTATGGTTATCAAAATTAATAACCGCTTGGTAACCAAAATCTTTCGGTTATTTTCGGTTATTTTGGGTTAAATTTCAAATATTTTCGGTTAGTTTCGGTTAAATTTCGGTTAAATTTCAAAATATTTCGGTTACATTTCGAAATGTTTCGGTTATTTCGGTTAAATTTCGGAAATATTTTGGTTATTTTGGTTAAATTTTGGTTGTTATTTCGGTTATATTTCGGTTAATTAGGGGAAATAAACATATTTTTTTTTTTTGATATCCATGGATACCCATTGGTTATCGGTTAATAACCATTCGGTTATCATAACCAATGGATATCAAAAAAAATAACCATTCGGTTATTGTAAAGTAACCATAACCAAACCGAACCATTAATTTCGGTTCGGTTCGGTTTCATTCGGTTCAGTTATTATGCCCAACACTAAGTATGATGCATTAGTTTATATCACCACGAAAATACAAATAATTTTTAATTGATTTTTTAATTTTTTTTTGTTTTTGTTTTTTTGGAACGTTATAAAGAAATCTTTAAGAAATAAAAGATTATGAGTGTTCTAACATATTCAACCGCCCCGATTACTCAGAAAGAAAATCGATATCTAAAAAATTACGAAAGATCTTGAAATCAGTATTTAAAAAAAACAATTATACAAAGGAGTATGGATTAAACCAACTTGTTTATCGAGTAATACCCGTATTTTTGTCGGGTTTAAAGACATTTCTAAATTTATACATTATCCACAACTTGTTTATCGATTATCATAATTAGTTATCTAAAAATGGAAATCCGAATTGACCTATAGATGAAGGGGAAGTCGAAAAAAAAACTATCCATTAGGATTCACATATCCAAGTATGTGATAAGGATGAACCCGACTGAACTTTTTATAAACGCTATCATTCACCACTTTTATTCCATAAGTCCTCCATAACACTATCAAAGACATGCGTCAATCATAACCTTCATGTTTGATTGTTTTGTAGCCTTAATCTCGCGCAAACATCTTTCAATAAGGATGTGATTGGCTCATGTTTATGAGGTGGTACCGGAACAACCATTTTTAATATCCACCTAGAGAGCATAAGAGCTATCTAATATGGATCATTTGGCCTCATTTAGACGTTTCTTTCTAGTCCACATGCTACAAGGAACCATCAGTCAAGATAGATGAGAAGGTGATGGTGGTGACGATATTGGCGGTGATACGAACATTAAAACGACCACCCAAAAATGAGTACAATCGCCAAATGTATTTAGTAACAAATTATACTCCTAGCGATTCAAGTTTTATCCAAGGACAACAACTTTTTATTGAATGTTTTACATGGTTACCAAAACTGCCCAAGGTACAACTAAAATGCTTACAAAAGATTTCAAGTCTTTGTCAGCTCACCCACATACTCTGTTTTGCATGCATTGTATGTTTTAAAAAACCAAGCTTTTAAAGAACTAAAAATTTGACATCCTTTAAACACTACTATAAGGTTGTTGTTGATTTGAGATTAAAACTTTGTTGAGAATTCGCATGGTGAAGCTAATTCAAGATGCTCTGCTTACATGCTTTTAACCAAAAAAGAGGTTGATTAGTTTGTTACATGCTGATACACAAGTCTAAATTACATGTTTATTGATATACTCATATATTGCATGTTTTAGCATGCATCTCACTTAGAGTTTTGTGTCATTTACATGCATAATCATGGTTTTGTCTTGTATTTAGGTCTCATTTAGAGATTATGACATATTGCATTAGGTCTAGTGAGTTCTTGCATGTTTTGGAGTACTTTTTAGGTGATTGGAGGCAATTTGGGCATATTTTGAGAGTTGGACCAAAGTAGAGTGCAAGGTCCATCCGATACACCGGAAAGATGTGGCTGGACTGAGGCCCTCCGATATGAATCAGCTTGGATGACCTTCATGAAAGATGTAGAGGAGTGAGTTAGCTAGCCACTGAAATTGGAATCAGGATTTGGACTTGTGGTTTGGAAGATATGGCCGTTTTACTGAAGACATATCCGTCTGGCCGAGCCAGTTTATTCAACAACGATGTGTGACATCGGTATTGAAGCCTCAGGGGAATACACCGATGTCACACATCGGTGTAACACCTCTGTATTGCCTCTCTGAAGTGACCAGGAGCAAAAAAACCTTAGCACCGAGGTCCAACACCGATGTGTGACCTCGGTGTTGGACATCTCTCACCCGAACCAGCCGAGCTCGTCCAAAGTGTCTCAAAGATGTGGCTAGACGAGGACCTTACAATCCGATTCAGCTTCCACTTCCTTCATAGAAGTTGTAGAGAAGTGAATCAGCTTTACACAGGAGTTTGAATCGGGTTATTTAGACGTATGGATAGGGAGTTAAGACGGATTTACTAAAGATATATCAGTCTGGCCGAGAGAAGATGACACCGTCCAAAGAACCAGCAAAACGAAGGCTTTTCGATATGAATCAACTCAAACAGTATTCATAAGTTGTAGAGGGACGAGTTAGCTGTCAACAGGAGTTGGATTCAGGTCATTCAGATGTCAGGTTCAGGAGTTATGACCGATTCACTGAAGACGTATCCAACACTACAAGAAAACACAGTTTTTGTGACTATTTTTTGTGACTACTTTTTTTAGTCACAAAAAAGATAGACGATATTGTGACTGATTTGCGACTACTCATAATGCAGTGACATAATAGTCACAAATTACCGACTAAAAAAAGTAGTAAGACAATAGTCACTTATTTGCAACTGTTTAAGGACTTGCAAAAGTAGTCCCAAATTTGTGACTGATTTGCTGCGGTTTAGCAACTCCACTCATTTTTTTTTAAAATATAAATGAAATAATATACAAAAAAATTCTAAACCCTAAACCATCAAATAATATACAAAAACATCAAATAAATAAATATCAAATAATATACAAAAAAATCAACACTTACAATTTTTAAAATATAATCATTTTATAAAATCCTAAATTATAAACCCTAAACCTCTAACCCTTAATCATTAACTCTAAATCTTAAATTGTAAAATATATTTTTGAACATCTATATACCCAAAATCATTGTAAAGTGATATTCAAACCTTATATGTTCTTAAAGTTTAGGGTTTAGGGTAACATGTACACTAATTTGCAAACCCAATTTTTGTGACCAATTTGGGACTAATTTACGACTAATTTTTAATATTAGTCACAAAATAGTCCTAAATTTGGGACTAATTTGCAACTACATTCGATTTTTTTTAGAAATCAATAAATTCTAAACTCAAACC
>PKML01002686.1:61426-97838 GCA_002933935.1 Eutrema yunnanense
GACGAAGGGAGATTCAGACTTGTCTCTCTCAACCAAAGTAAAATCAAAGTATTAGAAAATAAAGCTTAGCCTAAAAGTGGCTGTAAAATCCCTATAAATAACCTAAAACACGAATTGGGTCTTCTTGTAATTATTAAAGACTTCTGGACCAAGTTGCAATTCTTCAACTCTTCATTAAAGTTGCATGTCGTGTCAGCCTCGAAAAGTATCGATCGATACCAGTGGGTATCGATCGATGCTTGTCGTGAAATCAGGTACTCAGCAACACGACTTCAGCTTTTGCTCCAAACTGTTCCAGAAAGCTCCAATAATTCCAATAATGCTCCAAACGTGCTATAACCTGTAAAAGACTTTAAAGGACTCTATAATAGAATAAAGACTCGATAAAAAGGACTTATATCATGGCTTAAACGGGGTAAAAACCATGATATATCATGAAGAAATGGAAAGAAATAGGGAGAAGGAGATGGGGATAAGCAATTGATTGAGATGGTTGGCAAAAGAAAGTTGGTTTAGCTCTAAGTGATAAGAAAATAGTCTTTAGCCTTGAAAAGAAAGATAAAAAGCCAAAAATGGCTCAAGATAGAAAAGATAAGTAGCTTAGGAAGTTTCACTTTGGATTTAGGAATAGGAGTGGAGTTCATATCGGGGCATTGGGTAGATGGAAGTCATCCTTGTATGCATCGGTTGTTCTTCACTCTTAGCATTTTGTCAAAGTTCATTCCTTCATGAGAGATCCCTTGCATTGGAATACCCACATTGTTTGAGATCACTTTTATCTTGAGACCTCTCCCTTAGCCAAATGAGTTCACTCGATATGTATAAGCATGATTCACCGTTTGCACTTAATAAATGTTAAAGAGTTGGAGGATATGAATTCTTGTGGATGCTAAGGCCTAGACCCAATTCGTGTTGCAAAGAGTATGGCTAAATCTTTTGAAGTAGAGGTCGTTTGTGCATCATATAACTACTCTCAAGGGCATTGATTTGAATTCTCTTGTTGATATTCTCAGACTTGATCTCTCATTTCAACCTCTATCTCTTCTTGTTTCCTATTTGGTTGCTTGAGGGCAAGCAAGGAAATAACTTTGGGAGAGTTGATATTCATATATTTTACATGTTCTATCTTACATTTTAGTTAGCATTTTGAGTCATTTGCATGCATAAATAACTTTGTTTAGCATTTTGGTCTCATTTAGAGTTTAGGACGTTTGCATTAGGTCCTAGTGGGTTTTTGCATTCATTTGGAGTGTTTATAGGTGTTTTGGAGACATTTGGGATGATTGGAGTGATTGAGCTTAAGAGAAGGAAGAGTTCACACGAGGTGTCTCAAAGATGTGGCTGGACGAAGGCCTTCCGATCTGATTCAGCTTCAACGGTCTTCTTGAAAGTTGTAGAGAAAGGAGTTAGCTGTCTACTGGATTGGATACAAGTCATTATGATGTGTGGTTCAAGAGATATGGCCGCTTTACTGAGAACATGTCTGTCTGGCGCGCATACGAACCACGAGGAAAAGGATCGATCGATCGGTGCAAAAATGATCGACCAAGAGCCCCAGGAGCAAAAAGGATCGACCAGAAGCAAAAAGGATCGATCCATCCTTTCCCATTCGACCCACCTTTGTATAAATACTCTTGAAACCTATTTTTTTTGCTAAGTCATCTTCTCCCATGAGTTGGGCACGACCCAAGCTCCTTTTTGAGGGATTTTGATTGCTCTTCATACATATGCCACTCTAGAGAAGATTTCTTCACCCCTTATCTTTTATTTATGCATTTTCTTTATTTTTATGTCTCTTTTTCCTTTGTGTTCTTCCTTGTTCTTCATGTTTAGGCTTTAGACCTTTTTGTTGGGTTTTTGGATTATGATTGATTTCGATGATTTGGTGATTGATTGTTGATGCTTAGGACAAGATAAAAATCTATTCTCATGTTAGGAAGGATCTTAATGCTAGGATTGAATTGAAAACTCATTTCTAGAACTTAGACATTTCATGCACACAAGGTGTTCGATGAAATGTCTATAAAACTTCTAAGCATGCTTTTCATATCTAAATGATTGGTGGATGCTGACTTTAGGATGAATTGTTGACTAAAATGGACTTTTGATAAATTATGGACTATCTAAGTGATCGGTGGATGCTGACTTTAGATGATTCGTACAATGATTAGTGTCACGAAAGTGAACTAATCTACTTGAAAGTGTTCCATGTCATAAGAATAAATGTGCATTGAATGTTTAGGCATCGTTAGTCAATTGTCTTGATGGTTAGATGCTGATGATTTAGGTTGATTCTTGTTAGGTCCTTCACTTAGGTTGGCCTTAAAGCTAGTTTTGGATTGAGAGATCAAAGCTAGAGCTTAAGCATTTCACGCCCGATAGGTGTTCGATGAAATGCTTGAACCAAACTTTTTGTGAGCTTTTCATGCCTACCCAATGAGAGTTGATATCTAGGGTGATTAGTGAACTAAGTGGGATTGGAGATTAATGATTGTTAATCATCTTATCACAAACGATGGTTTGTTCTTGATTTGGTGCTTAACAAAGTGATTAGTGCCACGAGAGTGGATTAGTCATAATTGTGAATTCTATGTTCTATGATAGTGTTTAATGCAATCTTTGTCATCATTATTTGATTGTTAATCATTCATTTGATAGTTCATTCCATGATCCAACACTTATATCTTTTTTTTTCTTGCATTTTACATTTTTAATCTAAAAATATAAAACCCAAAAAGATTTGCTCTAGATTAGGAAGATTCATATATTCTTAGTGCATTGATCTTAACCTCTTTGGTTCGATCCTCAAATACTACAATGATATGAGTAGGTTTGAGTAATTGATATGAACCTAGTAACAAAAATCTATCTATCAATTTGGCGCCGTTGCCAATTGGGTTTAGCTTTCGACATTAGGCTTTTACTTCTTTTTGAGATTAAGCATTTTTCTTTCTTTTGTTTACTAATCTCTCCTTCTAGGTCTCTCTTGTAGGTGCATGAACTTGCGTTCTAAAGGCAACAACAATCTTGTTGAGCCAAGAGGCGACATCAACCTTCTACACCGCGGTCTTAGAGCAAGAATAGATAGAGAACGGGTTGTGCACATTGCTAGGCTTGGTATGGAAAACGTGCAAGTGAACCCGAATGGTGGTAATGACCACGTTGCTTATGCTCCACATCAAGGAGAAAATGGTGGTAATGGAAACCACCACCCACCTGCCCGTAATGGTCCTAACATAGTTGGAGCGGGTGATGCGGCCGATGCTCATGTCAACCGCCAAGGCATTCGAGCACCACCGGTTGAGACCAATGACTTTGAGGTCAAAGCTAGCTTCATCAACATGGTACAAAGCAACAAATTTCATGGCTTGGTGGTGGAGGATCCACTTGATCACATAGATCACTTTGACCGGATTTGTGGCTTGACAAAGATGAATAGAGTCTCGGAGGATAGCTTTAAGCTAAGGCTGTTCCCATTCTCTCTTGGAGACAAGGCAAGGCAATGGGAAAAGAACCTTCCCCATGGTTCCATCACTTCATGGGACCAATGCAAGACATCATTCCTTGCCAAGTTCTTCTCTCCCTCTAGAACGGCCAAGCTAAGGAATGAGATCTCAAGCTTCACTCAACGTGTAAATGAGAGTTTCAATGAAGCATGGGAGCGGTTTAGGGGCTATACATCGCAATGCCCTCATCATGGATTCTCGGATGCTTCCCTCTTGAGCACACTCTACCGTGGAGCACTTCCTAAGGTCCGTATGTTGCTTGATACCGCTTCTAATGGAAACTTATTAGGCAAATACGTACATATGGTGATGAGTATGACCGGTCTACAAAAACCACAAGTGACTTCGAGGAGCAACAACGAACCAAAGCCATGATGGCTCTCAATGAGAAGTTGGATAAGCAATCTTCCATGATGGACAAGCAAGCCACTATGATTGACAAGCTTCTCAATGTTTCCAAAAAATCGATTCACTTTGTTGGTAATTTTGAGGAAATCAAAGGTCCCATGAGGAAATGGTGGATTTGAGCAACCAAGAGGAAGTGCATTATATTGGGAACAATGATGGCTATCAAAGATGTTTCAACAACAACTATGACAACCAAGGTCAAGCCCCCATTAATCACCAACAAAGCTTTGCTTCCAAAAACAACTTTAAGGGAACCAAGGAGATTTTCAACAAAGTGTTGTCCCTCAAACTCAAGGCAACAACTCCATGCCTCAAGACCTTGATATGAAGAACATGCTTCAACAAATTCTACAAGGCCAAGCTAGTGGAGCATTGGATATGAGTAAGAAGATGAAGGAAATAAATACCAAAGTAGCTTGCTCATACAATGATCTCCACAAGAAGCTTGAGGCATTGAGTTCAAAAGTTCAACAAATGGAGACCAATGGAGCCAATGGAGGCAAAGTGCAACAAAGCTCTTCAAATGGGAAAGAAATACAACCCTCAAAGGAGTATTGCAATGCCATCTCCTCATATGACCCACGTCCCATTGAAGATCATGAACCAAAGGGTAGTGTTGCCTGCATTGATTCACCAAGCACAACTAGGATCGAGCCTAAGTCTCTCCCAAGCTTGGTAATCCCGGTAAGTTTTCAATAGCTCGCTCTCTTGGTGATTTAGACGTTGAGGATGCTTTGTGTGGCTCCGGTTCAAGTGTGAATGTCATTTCCCATGAGATGTTCAAGAATCTAGGGATAAGAAACCTCACCTATCACCCATCACCTATCACCTTTGGAGATTCTTCTTCACGGAAACCACTTGGTCTTCTTGAAAATTATCCGCTTAAGGTTGGAGATTGCATAGTCCTAACAGACTTCGTTGTCATGGAGATGAAGAAGACCAACAAGCTTCCACTTCTCCTTGGAACCCCATTCCTACTTACCACCAGCGCTAGAATGGATTTCAAAGATCAAATGGTAGTTCTCTTGAATGTAGATGATAAGGTATATTACCCAATGAGGACTTCTTCCAACAAGCTTTGTGGCACAATTACCATAAAAGATGATGAGTTTCGTGAAGAAGAAGCGAGGTATGTGGGTATATGTGAGATGGTTGAAGAAGCTCCACCCCCAAAGGTCTATGAAGAGGAAGAGAAGTCTCTTGAGAGAAAAGATTTGGGTTATGGTAATGGTGAGGAAGCTTTGGAAATTGATAGAGATAGCTTGGAATCTCCTCCTCCCACCATAATGAAGGACGTGGGTGAGACTAAAAGGAAGCAAGAGAAGGGTGAAGGCACTAAAGCCAAAATGAAGAAACAAGACACTCATCCCCCTTTTTCCTTTGCTAAGAATGAACCAAGCGAGCTTGATGGGTATAGGTCCGAGCCAAGCCAACCTTCTATGATGACTCTCACTCCATGGAAGCACAAGGATGGAGTGATTGAGTACAAGATCAAATGCATAGGCCGATCCAAGCCCTTTGCCTCGGTCAAAGCAATCATCACTCCCGAGCTCAAAGAAAAAGGGCAAGCTGGTCTTGAGGAAGTCATGAGCAAGGTGCTCAAGCTCGATCTTAAGGATCTACCATGGAGTCTCACACTCCTCTCCCACCCACCTAAAAGGGTAACCAAAGTCAAACTTAGTGACTTTAAACAAAGTGATCTTGGGAGACACCCCAAGCTTATCATTGTACATACTTTCTTTTTATGTTTCTCTATGTTTTCTTGTCCTTTTTGATGGGTTTGGTTAGTGTGAGTAGGTTCTTGATGGTCTAATGGTCATGGATTTAAGGACAAAGGTGTGTAGGACTGAGGTGATTACTCTCGTTCCCTCTATTCATTTCCAAGGTAATACTCCAAACTTTGTGAATATCATTTAGAATCATATATTTTTCTTTCTTTCATGCATTGTTAAGTTTGGGGGAGGGTATATGTGTTATTTAACTGTGTGTCTTTTGATCTTATTTTGCCTTTTGCATCTTGAGTCTCATGCATATCATGCATTTTCAATAAATTTGAAATTTTTTTAACTTTTGTGCATTCCATATAGGATTGAATCTAGATGCATATCATATTAGGTAGCTTTGCATGAGCATTATGAGCAATGATAGATTTATCCTTGTAAAGTATCATATTTAGAGCTTGATTCAACGCCCTGGTCGCTTGTTGTTTGATGCTTTTGATCTCGTGTTGAAATCAAGAATGAACCATATTTCGATCTTGCGTTTCATTACTAGGGTCTTAGCTAAGGCAAGTCTTGATTTGATTTCAATCCTACCTAAGTGAAAACCATAATTTTGACATTGAAATTATCATGCTTGTGCATTGCATAGTGAATTCATGGTTACCATATACATACTTGGGCTCTCTTATCTTTTTCACCACTCTTTTGCTAGTCCAAGTAGCTGATTCCCATCATTGGAACGGTTTACCATAATTTTAACCTACCCTCCTTTCAAGCCAAAATCTTTAGTGTGCGTATGTGAGGCCTAATTTTTTGAGTAAGCTTGGCAAAAAGTGTTGAGTTTAGGGCGACAAGGATAGGATTGCATGTAGATCTAGCCGAACATCAAAGGCTAGACTAGGTTAGGCTCGTGGGAAAGGGAAGTTTTGGGTTTGGTGTGAACGAAAATGTGTGACTAATGGAATTGTGGATAATAAGGAAGTAGGTTCAAAAGGGAGAAAGTGAAGGTGAAAGGGGAATGCAATATTGTGATGTAATTAGTGCAAGTTATCAAGAATATCTCTTAGTGATAGTTATAGCCTCATAGAAATAAAGGAAAAAGCCAAAAATTGGCTAAGGCATCAATTGGTAAATGATGAGGCAAGGCAAAGAAAAAGAAAGAAAGAAGAGCTAAAGAAACAACAAAAAGAAGCACGAAACCACAAGATTCAATGAAGAAGAAGAAATTCCCCAAGTGAGAAAAGATGAAGTGGAAGAAGAAGTTCACGTATGGGACATGAAGGCCAAAAGGCCAAGCGAGAAAAGAGTAGCTTAGGATGAGGACTTCATGGGTAGATATGCTAGGGTTAGAGACGATTTGGGCATTGGGTAGATGTAAGTCTATCCTTGTATGCATAGATTGCTTTTTTCTGTTAGCATTTTGCTAAAGCTTGCTCATTCATTAAGAGATCCCTTGCATTGGTGAAACCCCATACATTTGAGATCATCTTTATCTAAAAACCTTTACCATAGCCAAATGGATTCACTTGCCTTGCATAAGCATGATTCACTTGAAACGATTAACGAATGTTAAAGGATTGGATGACATGAATACTTGTGTAGGTTGAGGCTTGAATTTGATTCGTACAGGGAAGGATATGGCTAGCACTTTTTGAGTAAACTTGTTTGATCGCATCTTAGAGCTAGTAACTTGGACATTGAGTTGAATTCTTTTTATGGCACTTTTGGATTTGAGCTCCCATTTTTAGTCTTCTCCATTTCTTTATTCTTGTTTTCTTGAGGACAAGCAAAGGTTTAAGTTTGGGGGAATTGATATACTCATATATTGCATGTTTTAGCATGCAACTCACTTAGAGTTTTGTGTCATTTACATGCATAATCATGGCTTTGTCTTGTATTTAGGTCTCATTTAGAGATTAGGACATATTTCATTAGGTCTAGTGAGTTATTGCATGTTTTGGAGTACTTTCTAGGTGATTGGAGGCAATTTGGGCATATTTGGAGAGTTGGACCAAAGTAGAGTGCAAGGTCCATCAGATACACCAAAAAGATGTGGCTTGAATGAGGCCCTCCGATATGAATCAGCTTGGATGACCTTCATGAAAGCTGTATAGGAGTGAGTTAGCTAGCCACTGGAATTGGAATAAGGAGATTTGGACTTGTGGTTTGGAAGATATGGTCGTTTTACTGAAGACATGTATGTCTGGCTGAGCCAGTTTATTCAACACCGATGTGTGACATCGGTATTGAAGCCTCAGGGGAATACACCGATGTCACACATCGGTGTAACACCTCGGTAAGTCCTCTCTGAAGTGACCAGGAGAAAAAAAAACCTTAGCACCGAGGTCCAACACCGATGTGTGACCTCGGTGTTGGACATCTCTCACCCGAACCAGCCGAGCTCGTCCAAAGTGTCTTCATAGAAGTTGTAGAGAAGTGAATCAGCTTTATACAGAAGTTTGAATCGGGTTATTTGGACGTATGGATAGGGAGATAAGACGGATTTACTGAAGGTATGTCCGTCTGGCCGAGAGAAGATGACACCGTCCAAATAACCGGTAAAACGAAGGCCTTACGTTATGAATCAACTCAAAAGGTCTTCATAAGAGTTATAGAGGGACGAGTTAGCTGTCAACAGGAGTTGGATTCAGGTCATTCGGATGTCAGGTTCAGGAGTTATGACCGATTCACCGAAGACGTATCCAAGTTTCGGCCGGGTCAATATCCGGTTTGTCCCGGGTTGACCCGGGTCCGACCCAACTCAGAAAACACCTTTTTATATTTTAGAGATCTGATTTTTAGATCTATCTCACTTTTTATCCTTTTTCCATTTTTTCTCCCTCTTTTCTCTCTAGAACAAGACCTTGTCTTTTTAGGGTTCTTGGGATTTTTCCCTTGGATTCTTTTGATTTATGCAAGTTTAAGGTTATATATTTTCATTTTTATCTAATCTTTCGCATTCCTATTCCCTAATCATGATTAACATCACCTCTTTCACAAGAGTTGGTGTGTTCTTCATGATTAGTGAGTAGTTTTTCTTAAGGCTCATGGATGAGGTAGATTAGGTGAATTTCTTGGTAGATCTTGATGTCTAGGACTTAGTTTACATATTCACTCTCTTATTTGGTGTTCACAATGCTAGATTAGGCTAGATATAGTTAATCTAGATCTTAGAGAATTTCATGCACACAAGGTGTTCGATGAAATTCTCCAAAGAACCAAATAAGAGATTTTGCTTTCTTAGCCTATGAGAGTAGTTGTCTAAGGAGCATTAGGGCCATATAAACCTATGTTTATTACTTGTTAATCATCCTATCATAAACGATGGTTTGTTCTTGATTTGTATGATTAACAAAGTGATTAAGACCATGAGAGTGGCCTAATCTTGCTTAAGTGTTCTAGGCTAAGGGAATAGCTTGTTTGTGTGAAATGACATCTAGATGGATCATGGAAGGATCCAAAATCAATAACCCCATCCAAGAGCTTGCCTTTATCTTATTGTTAATCACGTTTTTAGTCTTTGCTTACTTGTTCTTGTTTGAATTTGAATCATTTAGGATGTTTAGAAACCAAAAACCCATCTTGTTAGCTTAACTTACAAAGTTGTATGCATTCCTAATGATTGAAACTTGTACCATTGGATTTGATATCTCTTATGCTACTTAGGCATTTTCAGTAATTGATACACGGCAAAATCCTTGTATCATTTATGATCATGTAAATTTGTTAAGAATCTTCATGATCATGTAAATTATATGTTTACATGCTTTCTTTGGATGATCGTTAAACAAATTTTATGCTAGTGTGCTAAAACATTCATTTAGATAATATATTTATTTTTTGACGCTAACCTTGTAGATAAAGAACCATAACCATAGCAAAACCAACCGGAATTCTCATATCCATGCTTTCCCAAATGAACAAAGCAAAATAAAACAAAAAACAAAAACAAACGACCAACCAAACTAAAGGTTTTCGAAAACTTCTCTGTAGAAAACATTCATGGTTTTATTTTGTACCCTTCCATTTTTGTTCGTGATGATGATTTTCAAACCACTCCTCAAATTAACCCTGGAAACGGCAACGTAAAGCTGTACATGAGAGAAGACATACCTTGGCAAAAACAAACTCACCCTTTCTAGAGTATGTCCTAGCTTTTATTTATAGTCATTGCAAATGCAAGTGATATAGGGAATTGTCGACGTCGCATTCTAAAAGAGAACCTTGGATATGTGGGAGAAACGAACATCCTAGGTATCAAGACCATATCATCGAGACCTTTGTTAAACTTTCCTGTAATAACTCTAGTCTCGATAACATGATTAGTCATCTGAGTAACTATCAACCGTGTTCAATTGCATAATATACCCTTTGGATCAATTTTTCTGAGTAAAATAATAGGAGAACCAACCTTTGACATTGTTTAGGAATTTTAGCGTGTAAACCATGTCATATGTAGTACTTGTGTAAGGAGTCTCGATACAATCATAACTTAGATAGACTTTTTCATCACTTACTGAATGAACAAACATGGTTACAGTTAAGGCAACACATAAACATATATAAATACTAATGACACAATACAAGACATGAAACAAAACACTATTACCTGTTAACTGCGGTAGCATATAATTAATCATTAATGATCTCCACATCTAAGTTTGTTTGGCTCAATTAGTCCTCTCCTTGAAGAACTTAGGAGGATCAGTCTTCTTGGCAAACAAATCTCTGTAGATCTCTCTCACAATTGATCTAACAGGATCGTCGCAATCCATTATCAACAAATCTTCATGAATCTTGATCTCAGACTTACCATTGTTAGACTCGGCCAAAGTGATTCTCGTAGAAAATCATGTTCCCACATCGAAAAGAATAGAATATTTGCTTTAGCAATGACAACATCAAAAAGATCCCGCCATAAGTCTCTTAGGCCAAAAGATTCCTAATTAAAAGGAAGCATAAACAATCGGTTATGTTTCCCCACAAGTCTCTATTGTTCGGGTTGTAAGCAGAATCACCTCTACTGAATCCAATTGGAGAGTTGTTACGGTTTGGTGAAGTATTGGTTGCCCGGGATCCAGCTATACCCAAGAGTGTTTCCATCAAAGCTTATATTCAAACTCAGTTCTTGATTCAAACCAAGACCAAAGTTAGTAAACAAAAAACGATTTTGATCAGTGATACTGACATGCCGTGTATAGCTCCGAAAACAAACAATACACGTCATCAGTTCGCATCAATTTCGAGCCAAAGAGGAAAATCAAGAAACAAATGACTGTTTAGCTACTTTGTCTGGTTGCTCAATAGATTTTAACAAACAAACTAAACTATATATAGAGAGGAAAAAAAACAGAATAAATGAAGGTGAGAAAGAGCAAATCAAGAATATAGAGAACATAAATATATGCGTGAAAGTAATGTATGAGTAAGACTCTCACCCCCAAATTAAGTCTTCAGGGTTTGAGTCCCATATTTCTACCTCAAAAACAGTATGAACGGTAAACAAGAACTCAAAAAACAAAACAGCCTAAAGAACATAATATACTATTATTAATTGCTCTCCTTTGTTGCCTTGATCAGCCTCGCCACCGCTTAGCATCTTTGTTTCCCATCTTGTGATATCTCACCACATTCACTCAACTCCTCGTGAGATGAAATTGCATCTTCTGCACCTTATGCGGGTATAAATTAGATTTTTAAAAGTTGATATATTAGTTTATTTATAGACAGAGTCGGACCTGGGTAGAAGCCCATGAAGCATGTGCTTCGGGGCCGGTATGATAAATAAAATTTCAAGGGCCAATTTTCTAGAAGATGAGTTAGCAGAGATGGTTTACAGTGGTTTACAGTGGGTCACAAGTTCAACTCTCTGAGCCAGCGTTTTTTGTTTTTTTTTTGTCCGTTTTTTGTTTTTTTTCGACGCTTGGCGCCAAAAAAATATGTTCAGGGGCCAAAAAAAATTTCAAGCTTCTAGCCGGGGAAATCTCAGGCCCGGCTCTGTTTATAGATGGATAATCCGGTTTATAATTTGGCTTTGTTTCGGACATTTTAGTATTAAATTTTATATGGTTAACTATATAAAAAAATTTGTATTTCGGTTTGGTTTTTGCTTTAAATTTACCAGTTGATTTTTTTTTTTTTTGGTATGCAGTTTTAATTTGATATCAAAAATCTGGATAAACGATTTGGTATCCGGTTCCAACAACCTTTTATAGCCTATTTTCTTTTTGTGCATTACAGAATAATACAATCGAATATGGGAATTACCAAGCGAAGAGAATAAACCAAACCTAACTCGACCTTTCTAAAGCTTACACATGATTTTTTTGGGCTCTAGGTTGAGATCCATTTTTGTATTTTCCTTTTTCTCTTGAATTTTTTTTTCCTCTTATTTTTTATCTTGCCAGTATGATAAAATCGCCTTTTCTACAAATCCTTCAATCTGTAAGATTTTTAAGTTTTTGATTCAAATTAATTGAAATGATGTTGGTGTTATTAATAATAGCAGTCTCGAGGTAGGATTCATGATTGTAAGAAAGATGAAAAAAGAAAACATAAGCTTCAAATTATCGTCGTGTTACTAACTACTGAGGATAGGTAGTTGCTAATGATAGAACTTGATAGGAATTGAACCTCATAATTCATTTGGTCCAAGAACTACTATGTGAATATACTTGCACAAAATCTTTAGGAAGTTATGAAAACTTACTTGAACTCATCTTACAAGAAGATGATTGGTAGATGGTCTTTTAGCTCTTTGTATCCAAATTATTCTTCTACCAAGAGATGGGAGCTTGTGTAGAGAATAGAGAGAAGTATGCTCTAATAGAGAGAGACCTTATCTTTCCTTAAAGAAGATGAGCCAAAAAACTCCTTATTTCTCTTCTCTCCAACTTATATACTTCCCCACTTCATGGTATATATTAAACCAAATATATACACCTTTAATCATACATGAGCTAGGGACCATGACCAAACCAGAAAACCGTCACTTAACCGGTATTGTATTATTGTCATTTAATTCAGCCATCATAGAATATAAATGACATACAAATTAGTCTCTATGCATATAACCTCCATGTTCATAATTCATAATCTAATACCGAAGTCCAATCGTTTAACCAAAACCGATCACACCTTATTTGGACTAAACCGAAATGAAATGACAATCCTTAATCCATGAATTCCACATTTGGTTCACACATTTCCAATAATCTCCCACTTGTGGACCTAAATGTGACCAAAATACTTATGGATTAATCCTAATGAGTGCTCGTTATGATTATCATTAATCTCGGTATTTAAACAGTCTCGTCCATTTACCATGTCAATGTAGAACCAAGGAGACATAATTGCAATTAGGCGCAATTAGATCTACAATGATCACACACACTAACACAATAAAATGACATTAGACCAAACATGGATGCATAGCATGGAAATTACACATAAAATGTGATCATCGTGTCTATTTCCAACTAGTCCAACCTTAACGAGATCAACCTTATGAACAAACAATGCAAAGTGATGACACAAACACTAAACCAAATAGTGCTAAAACTTTATTGCATTATCTACATATGCATATAACAAAAAATAGAGCATTACAAAATAGATACCAAACTCCCACTAAACCGATATATCGTCTAACCCCATATGAGCAACATGCTCCCAAAAGACTTTAGGTGAAACACCTTTAGTCAACGGATCCGCTACCATGGAGTTTGTACCTATATGCTCAACCGAAATTATATCACTTTGGATCCTTTCCCGCACAACACGATACTTTATGTCAATATGCTTTGACTTCGTTGTGCTTTTGTTGTTGTTCGCATATAACACTGCCGAATTATTGTCACAGAAAAGTTTAAGAGGTCTTTCGACACCCGGAACTATATGCAGCCCTATGACAAAGTTTCGCAGCCATATATCATGATTGGATGCCTCATAACATGCCACATATTCTGCTTCCATAGTGGACGAAGCCATAAGTTTTTGCTTGGCGCTTCGCCGGCTCCCTCAGCAAGCAAGAATACATAGCCCAAAGTGGATCGACGGCTGTCAAGGCATCCAGCATAATCGGAATCAGAATAACCAGTGATCTCGAGCTGGTTACCTCATCTATAAATGAGCATAAGATTCCGAGTTTTCTGCAGATAACGCATCACCCGTTTGGCTGCTTTCCAATGGTCAATCCCCGGGTTACTTAAGTATCTCCCCAACATCCCGACAATAAAAGCCAAGTCTGGACGCGTACACACTTGTGCATACATCAGACTTCCAATGGCTGAAGCATAAGGAATTTTTTGCATTTCCTCAATCTCTAATTGAGTCTTGGGGCATTTCTCTAAACTGAATTTATCACCTTTAGAAATCGGGGTGTTTATCGATTTACAATCCTTCATGCCATACCGTTCCAAAACCTTATCGATGTAGCTCTTTTGTGATAGACCTAATATACCTCGAGAGCGATCTCGATGTATTCTTATACCCAATAAAAAAGAGTCTTCACCAAGATCTTTCATCTTAAATTGCTCAGAGAGAAATTTCTTAGCGTCGTGTAATAAGCTTACATCGTTGGTGGCAATCAGAATATCATCGACATACAAGAGCATGAAGATAAACTTCCTCCCACTGATTCGTTGGTATACGCAATCTTCAACTTGATTCACTTCAAAACCAAATGAAGTGACTACCTGATGAAACTTGTGATACCATTGACGAGACGCTTGCTTTAACCCATAGATGGACTTCTTTAATTCACATACAATCTTCTTTGGGTTATCAACCACAAAGTTTTCTGGCTGTTGCATGTAAATAGTTTCTTCAATGTCACCATTGAGAAACGCAGTCTTTACATCCATCTGATGGAGCTCTAAGTCCAAATGAGCTGTCAGAGCCATTATTATCCTTAAAGAGTCTTTCGATGATATCGGAGAGAAAGTCTCTTGATAATCAATGCCTTCCTTCTGAATAAATCCTTTGGCAACAAGGCGAGCCTTATATCTTTCCACGTTACCATTTTCATCCCTTTTGGTTTTAAAGATCCATTTACAACCAATGGGTTTAACACCTTCAGGTAAAGGGACAAGATCCCAAACGCCATTGTCCATCATAGATTTATACTCTTCCTTCATGGCATCGGTCCACTTATGAGAGTTAACACTTTGGATAGCTTGACAAACACTTAATGGATCATTATCTGTCAACCCAATGCCATCCTCATGTTTCTGAAGAAAAACCATATAATCATCTGAAATGGCCTTTTTCTTCTCTCTAGTGGATCTCCTTAATGGCACTAATTCTTGAGGTTCTTCAGGAAGTTTTTCTTGAGACCGAATAACTTGTTCATCATGAGATTCAGGGATATATTCCGGATTTGCAGTTGAGCCAACTGCAATGGGAGGAATCAAAACCATTTCACCATGGGATCCTGATTTTTGATTTATTTCATCCTCAAAGAAAAGATCTGTATTTTCTTTGTTCCCATCTCCAAGTTCCATATCCTCATAGAACAAAGCAGTTCCTGTCTCAAATAGCGTCTGTCTATCACGATCATAAAACTTATACCCCTAAGATTTCTCTACATAACCAACAAAGTAACAACTAACCGTTCTGGGATCCAACTTTCTTTCATTTGGATTATATTGTCGCGTTTCCGCTGGACAACCCCATACGCGAAAATGCCTCAAGCTTGGACGTTTTCCTGTCCATAACTCAAAAGGCGTTTTAGTTGCTGCTTTAGTTGGTACCCTGTTTAGAATGTAAGCCGCTGTCTTTATTGCCTCATCCCAGAGGGATTTTGGGAGAGTAGAGAATGATATCATACTTCTCACCATGTCCTGAAGTGTCTGGTTTCGTCTCTCCGATACATCGTTCATACTTGGAGTACCTGGCATGGTGTATTGGGGAACAATTCCACACTCCTCTAGGTATTTGGCAAACGGCCCCGGACGTTGTTCACCTGATCTGTCATACTACCGTAGCATTCACCACCACGATCAGATCTAACGGCCTTAACGTGTTTTCCAAGTCGAAGCTCAACTTTAGCTTTAAACACTTTGAAAACATCCAGAACCTCTGACTTCTCGTATAACATGTAAAGATAACCATATCGACTATAATCATCTATGAATGATACAAAATAGCGTTGTCCATTCCATAAGGCTCTAGGGAATGGTCCACACACCTCCGTATGTATCAATTCTAAGACTCCTGAAGATCGATGTGCATCTTTCTCCTTTCTGTTTGTCTGTTTCCCCTTAATACAATTGACACATTGGCCAATATCTAAAAAATCAAGGGTGTCCAGAATTTGATCCGAAGTGAGACGCTTAATTCTCTTTTCATAGATATGGCCCAAGCGTTTATGCCATAGCGCAGCGGAAGTCTCATCTGTCAATTTTTGTTTTGTACCATGTGTGTCAATATGCAAATTTTCAGGATAGGTAACAATAGAGTCTAGTAGATAAAGATTATCTATATTAGCCAAATGACCCATGCCTATTACATCCGTATGATTTGAAAGGGTAAACTTATGGTTTCCAAAATGACAAGAGTACCCAAGCTTGTCCAACATGGATACCGATATTAAGTTATGTCTGAAAGACGGTACAACATAAACCCCTTCCAAATCCAAAAAACGGCCGGTCTTTAACAAAATCCTAAAATTTCCTATTGCTTCCACTTTAACTTCTTTACCGTCACACACATAATCAACCTTTCAGCTTCATTAGGTTTGCGGTAATGGAGGCAACCCTGCATTGACACACTTATGTGAGTTGTAGCACCTGAATCAAGCCACCGTGTATTTTTAGGTACATAAACTAAATTGATCTCAGAACAAACCAAAACGAGAGTCATACCCTTATTGGCACGCCAAGTGTGGTACTTGGGACATGCCTTCTTCATATGACCTTTCTTATGGCAAAAGAAACACTTTTGTTCTTTGGCGATACTTGATGCCTGCTTCTTTTCACCTAATACAGGTCCTGAATCAGCGGCCTTTTTCTTCTTTCCAAACTTAGGTGATTTTCCCTTTGAGGTGGTGGCAACAAGAGCACTTTCTGTCTTTTCCTTAATCAATCTATCCTCTTCCTGGACACAATGAGCTATGAGCTCATTAAGACTCCATTTGTCTTTTTGACAATTATAGCTCACTTTAAATTGAGTGAAATGTCCAAGAAGCGATATGAGGACTAGGCACACTAGGACATCATCAGCCAAAAGAAGTCCAAGTGCCTTCAACTTCGATTGAATATTAGACATTTTTAGGATGTACTCTCGTATATTTCTCGTGTCTTTGTACCTCATGGAGACAAGTTCCGCCAAAAGCGTAATTGTTTCAGCTTTGTCATTCTTGGCAAAACTCTTCTCCAAGACATCGAGATAATCCTTAGCCAAAATCACCTCATCGGACACAGAGCCCGTGAAGACTGATGGAATAGAATGCTTGATCAACATAAGACACGTCCGATTTGAGGCCACCCAACGTTCAAGTTTACTGTGGTCCTGATCAGTACTTGAATCAACCATCGTGGGACAGTCCTCCCTTAACGCAAGGTCATGGCCCATTAACACAAGGGCTATCATCAAGCTATCTTTCCACTCTGAATAATTAGACCCATTCAGCATTGGAACCGAACTCAGGTTGGGGTAGATACTAGATGCGGTCTGCATACCTGAAAAATTAAGGAAAACTTATATTAAACTTTCAAAGTAACTTAATCGAATGCGGAAATTTTGAATTTCCTGACAAGACATCAACGCGACATCATTTCCTCAGTCTTTGGACATTAGTCATGACTCGCAATAGATGGCTCAATGCAATCATAACAAATAACAATAAAACATGTCCTACAATGGGTTATCCTTTGGGCTTACCACTGTAGACATGTCACCTAATAACCATTATTTATTTATGATTGCCCCATAAATTTAATACTGCCAAATAACGAATATCCTTTGGGCTTATCGCAATCCGCATGTACTAAATTCATGACCTCTAAGTGATTCAATATTCATTGAATAATTATCTCAAAAGAGCCCATTTTGGCAGGATATTGAGATAATTCACAACTTGAACCAATAGAGAACATTCGATTAATAAGTTTCCTTAATTAAACCTTATTTACAAAATTAATTGTACCTTAACCTTAATTGTGATTATACTTTAATCAACACAAATAATTGTGTTTCTAATCACAAACTTTTATCATTTTTCGGAGCCAGAAGTAATTATCATAAACTTTTGCAATATTTAAACCGAAAATTAGCCAGCACAGATGGTTTGAGTGTTGGGAGAACACTAAGCAACCAGGGATCAAACCCACCAACTTGCTGTTTTATGTTTCTATTTCTGAAACTCAAATTTGGGCTTTTATTTAAAATAGTTCATCTATTAAATCTTTAAAATAGATAGGCCCAAATCAATTAAATAAATAGCCCACTTGAATAAGATTATGACTTTTAATTAAAACAAGCGATGAGAATAAAGTGATGAGTCATTACCAAATGACACATCTCTCGTAATTGTCCAAACCAAATGACACTTGTCACCCATGCACAAACTAATTAATTATTTAAATAATTTATTAAATTCGTTTTTAATTAATTACCAAAATGCAATTGTCTTCAACCTTTGCCAAAAGATCATTTTTTATCATCAAAACAAGCTTTCTTGAGATTTAAAATCCGAAAATTATGCTAAATAAACCTTATGATTCATGATAAACCAAACCTTTTAAGTTTAAATCATGAATCTCATGCATAATTTAAAAATCTCAAAAAACTTTGAATCCACAAATTTGATGCAAATAACCAAAACACCAAATTAAAAAAAAATTGCAAATATACCACATAGTAGGTGGCTCTGATACCACTTGATAGAACTTGATAGAACTTGATAGGAATTGATCCTCATAATTCCTTTGGCCCAAGAACTACTATGTGAATATACTTGCACAAAATCTTTAGGAAGTTATGAAAACTTACTTGAACTCATCTTACAAGAAGATGATTGGTAGATGGTCTTCTAGCTCTTTGTATCCAAATTATTCTTCTACCAAGAGATGGGAGCTTGTGTAGAGAATAGAGAGAAGTATGCTTTAAGAGAGAGAGACCTTATCTTTCCTTAAAGAAGATGAACCAAAAAACTCCTTCTTATTTCTCTTCTCTCCAACTTATATACTTCCCCACTTCATGATATATATTAAACCAAATATATACACCTTTAATCATACATGAGCTAGGGACCATGACCAAACCAGAAAACCGTCACTTAACCGGTCATGTATTATTGTCATTTAATTCAGCCCATCATAGAATATAAATGACATACAAATTAGTCTCTATGCATATAACCTCTATGTTCATAATTCATAATCTAATACTGAAGTCCAATCGTTTAACCAAAACCGATCACACCTTATTTAGACTAAACCGAAATGACAATCCTTAATCCATGAATTCCACATTTGGTTCACACATTTCCAACAGCTAAAACTCTAATGCTTTCATTCTCATGGTAAACCGATTTTTATATTGGAAAAAGAATTAGCTTTTTTTAAACTTGTACTTATTATGCTTTCATTCTCATGCTATATGTTTAGTTGTTCAAATATCTTTGATTGTTAGTAGCGAACAAAAACGTATGTTGGTGAAGATAAAATAGGTTGCGAGGGCATTAGAGGTGATGAAGAGCATGATGGCGATGATGAATAGGACCGAAGAATGGAGATGAGCATGACGCGGCTGTACGTGGAGATGATGATGTTGGAACTAATTTTTTATCAAAGCTTGAGGGCTTGATAAAATTGTGTTAGTGTGAAAAGAAATGAGTTAAACTTATTCAAATGAAACGTTTTCATTGGCTATAACTATTTGTGGGAAGAACAAAAATCCCACAGTGCTAGTTGAGAAATGTTTTCTCTTGTATATAATTTGGAATAGTTGTGTCATTGATTTAAATGACTAACAACAAGAGAGAAGAAAATACCAGACCACAAGCGCGCAGCTCGCGTCTTGGACCTTGTTGGGCTCGTGGACTTTTGTAGGTATCGATCGATACCCCTCGGTATCGATCGATACTCGATGGGCCGACTTAAAAAATTGCAGTCCCTAGAATATTCTGAGGAATATTCCATATCTGTCTTGAAAAAACCATAGCCTCTCTCCTATATATACTGGCCGATTTTCACCTTAAAAATCATCATCTGAAACACTAAAAACACATCCTAAAAGTTCTAGCAAAAGTTCCTTCAATTCCCTAATGCTTAGAGTAAGTCTTTATTCGAGAGTATCGTAGTTATAATATTCGACAGATCTGTTATCGAGTGTCTGCGATAACAGATACCTTTGGTTGTATCCTGTGACTCATGGATCTATTATAAACCGTTGCACTACAGAAGATTCTTTGAGTTAAGGAAAGAGTTTCATCTCGCCTCCTCATATTTATTTATGCTTTATCGTTTTATGAATCTGCTGTTTCCTTACTGTTTATTTATGTATTCGTGATTAAATCCAATCATGTTTATAGTGCAAATTTTTGGTCATACAATCTTAACTCAAAGAATATCCGATTTTGTTTTATTACTTCAATCGGATCTTTAATCACGAGTAAATAAACGTTTTCAAATGATTCTTCTACTGCTGATGATACTCAAACGTTATCAAAAAGTTTTTTAGCAACTTGAAACGTGTAGTAGAAGCAATTTCTGTTTATTCTTTTTAAGAAGATGTTCAACTGCTAGTGATACTCAAACGTTATCAAAAAGTTGTTTAGCAACTTGAAACGTGTAGTAGAAGTAGTATTGCTTTAAACATCTTCTACAACCGTCATCAATTGCGATTAATGAACGGTGTAATAAACGAACGCACCATGTGGTTCGTGATAGGTTCGATTGCGATCGAAACCTTGTGAGTATCGATCGACACCCTGTGGTATCGATCGATACTATGCAAAATTTGTATCGGTCGACACTGAGGTGCGTCGATCGATACTATGCAAAAAATTGTATCGGTCGACACTGAGGTGCATCGATCGATACTGTGCATCGACCATGTTGGGTCTATGTCGATCAATACTGTGTAAAATTCACATGTATCGATCGACACAGTGGTGCATCAATCGATCCTGTGAAAGATTCACTTGCATCGATCGACACCTAGGGTGCATCGATCGACACTATGCAAACTTACTTTGCATCGACCAGTTCGGGTCTGTATCAATCGACACTGGTAGAGAATCGATCGACACTGGTAGGGCAACGATCGACACCGAGTGTGCATCGATCGACACCTACAATCGCATCGATCGAGTCTGTGCAAAATTCTTTTGCATTGATCGACATTGTGTGTGCATCGATCGACACCATATGTGTGTATCGATCGACACCTAGGGTGTGCATCGATCGATACCAATGGGTATCGATCGACACCAATGCTGTTTGGTTCGATATTAGCATTAGAATTGCAATTCTTAACTATATATCAGTACAAATGTGAAGCTTGTGTACAAACATGTGGTTACCTTGGAACGTTTTTTAAAACGCTTCCCGGGTTAGGGTTTGCGAACGCCTAACATCAAACACAATGGAGAACGGTTTGAAGAACACTCTGCGGAGATTATTGTTAAAACGCTTTATCGCGTCTCTCATAAACACCTTCAAAAGGTTTAAAATTGTGTCTAAAACGCTAATCAAACGCATTTCGAGAAACCGTTTGACGAACGCTCTGAGGAGGTTCGAACTTGAACGCGCGTTTGCGGTTCAAACTTTAGAACGCGCACATGCGGTTCTAGTCGTTTTGATAAGCGGATTCTAAAAGAATATATATCATCTATAAAAGGGTGATTGTTGGTTAGTCAAAATCACAGATTATAATCATCTCATTATTATTATGAGTTTGCGGACGTTTATAAACGGTTCGACAAGTGACAACTTTGCGGAACTAATCCCATGTCGTTTAGCGTTTACGAACGTCTCATAGCGTTTCTCGTAAAATCGGCTAAAACATTTATCAAACGCGTTTCAAGAAACGATTCGGCGAACACTCTAAGGAGGTTCAGATTAGAACGCGCGATAGCGATTTGAAAACGATTTCATAATCCGTTATATTCGGTTTTAAACTGCGGTTTAAAATCAAAAAGGAAGGGTTTCGGATTCTCAAAAAATCGAATACTCTAATAATTAAATTGGTTACAAGAACACTAATACAATTAGATATTGTATTAAGTTTGGCTTTATTAAATTGCGAAATTTCTAGATTAATTCTAGAAATTGAATTTAATTTTACCCTTTAACTTGAGAGTTGGGTATTGGTTAGTATATTAATTTGGTTTGTTTCTCTTGAACAAAATCAAATTTCAATATGACTAACAACACCGATGTGATCATTGTTAGATTCGGTGGTGTAAAAGACAATGGAATAGCTCAAGCCAATGTAGTCGAGATAGACATGTGTAATGTCATCCTCGGAGTCAATATGGTTGAGCATAACCCACATGAGTGGTGGTATTATACCAATGTAACAGTTCATATATGGGTTGAGATGGGAATGTATCCCTCCTACCATAAATAATGACAAGAATTTAATCATGGTGCTGAAGTTGACTTCTCAAAAAAGCTCACTCTCACTAATGTAAAGCATGTGCTAGAGATGCATACAAATCTTATTTAGGGCACAATGCTAATTAGGCACGGATTCATCGTCAATTTCAAGGTTGATTAGCGTGTATTGACAAAGAATGGTGTATATATTAAGGACGGACTGGTCCAAATTAACGTTGAGACAGTTGGACTTAAAATTAATGTAACCAATGTTGTTGACATTAATGAGAAAGAACCATTTGCTTATGGTACAGAATCTCTTAGTATTTGATATGAATGTTTCGGTCACATTATATTCGAATTTATGCGTAGATTGAATGAGATCCCGAAATACAAAATAAGCAAAGATAAGTGTAAGGTTTGCGTTCAAACCAAACTCACTAAAACACCTTCATCGAGTGAACCTCTTGGTTTGATTCATACAAGAGGTGGTGATAAATATTTCGTGACTTTCATTGATGACTGTACGAAATATAGTTATGTCTAATTGCTAAGAAGCAAATACGAGACATTGGAAAACTCAAGGAGTATAAACTCGAGGTTGAAAACCAACTCGAGAGAACTATCAACATAGTTTGAAGTGATAGAGGACATGAACATGGTATTATCCATCAAATGATTATCCCTATTCACTGGAATCTAATGGAGTTTCAGAACGAAATACCGAATTCTCTTATGAACTCATTATTGCAAGAATCTGGGTTAGTCCAGAAATGTGGGGGGAAGCATTGCTTACCGTAAGTTATACCCTGAACTAAATACCGCACAAAGTCACTGGAAATGCTTCATGTGAACTTTGGAAAGGTAATGTGTGGGGATGCCTAGCAACCACCTAAGAAGGTGACAATCGGACCCAAAAAAAACGGTGGATTGTATCTTCATTGAATATGCACACAATGTAGTGCTGATAGCCTTCTGGTGTATAAAATAGATATACCATACATCCAAGTAATCACGGTAACCAAGGAATGTGTCTTCTTTTGAACATGGGTTTCCGTGTAAAGGATAAGCTCTAGTACCTCACGAATTGAGGCGAGCAATTTTGGTACTTTTGTAAAGAAGCAGAAGAAGCTAAGGTTGAAATTAGTCGTAGCCAAAGAGATTATACAGAGAAATCCTTTGTTTTTGATTTCATGACAGTTTTCTTTTAGAGAATAACATCGATTCGTATGCTGATTGGAATCACAGCGATACAAGATCTTGTAATTCATCAAATGGATGTGAAATCTGCCTTTCTAAACGACCATTTAGAAGAGGAGATTTACTTGAAACAACCCGAGGGTTGTCACTCCTGACCAAGGAAAGAAGATAAGTAGACTTGCAAAGTCTTTATACAAGTTTAAGCTAGCTCCTAAGCAATATCATGGAAAGTTTGACAATACAGTATTGTCAAATAGCTTCCAAATCACTTAAGGTGATATACATCAAAATTATTCCACATGGATACGTTTTGTTGTGTTTGTATGATGACACGTTCATCATGGAAGCAAGAAGGACATAATCCAACATACTAAGAATGTGCTTAGTGGGAAGTTTGATAGACATAAGATTAGCGGATAATCTTGTCTCAAGATCCTATAATGGTTTGAGAACTACTCAAACAAGATTGCAAAACCTCCAATTGTGGTAAAGTTGTATCACAAGTGGTGTGTGCAAGAATTATCGGAAGTCTAACGTACCTGACAAATTGTACTAGATCCGATTTAGCGCATTCAGTAAATAAGTCGCTACACGAGTAATCCAGGTCATACTCTGTGGAAAGCCATAACTAGAATTTTGAATTATCCAGCGATATATGTTGTCTCGGCTTACATCAAAGTCCGGGAGGTTCAAGACATTATGTTCACCTCTTGGCCAAGTAAACCTGACAGATATTATAAGTGGATAGTACTTTTTCTTGGTGGTGCAGCAGTATCCTGGAAATCTTCCAAACAAACACTCTTGATGGAATATCAACCATGGAGTCAGATTTTATAGCTTTAGATAAAGCTGCAGAGGAAGCAGAATGGCTTCGAAACTTTTTGGAAGATATCCCGACGTGGATAAAAAACCAGTGCTATAAATATGTGTACACTGTGATAGTCAGTGAGCTATCTCTCGGGTAATGAGTAAGTTATAAAATGGCAAATCTCGAGAATGAAATAAGACCATTAGACAACTGATCTCAAAATGGCTGATAACTTAGCGGATCTGTTTCCCAAAAGTTAGCCTCGAGATCAAGTTTGTTAAATCATCAAATGGAATGGGTTTAGAGCCTATGGTTAAAGATGACGCATGGATGGATACCCAACCTATATGACTGGAGATCCCAAGAAATAGGTTCAACGGGAAAACTAAATCAGGCTGATTCTGTAATGAACACTGTGTAAATACCCAGTTCCTAGGATACTAAAACAGTGTTATATGTGAATAATGAGGTTAAGCATTGGCTTTTAATGATTCCCTAGCTTCTGAAGTACAGAGGATACTTCCTAAAGAAGGCTAATGGTAGATCACCTAGTGAAGTGTGAAATGAGGGCCGTTTCTAGGAGAATGAAAGAGAAGGCTATATTCTCCAAGTTCACTCACGAAAAACCAGGAATGTTCAAGGCCAAAATGAACACAATAGAGAACAAAGTTCTACGAGAAAATGTCGCTGTGCGATATCTGTTGTCTCAGTTTACATCAAAATTCGGGTGGTTCAAGACATCATGTTCACCTCCTGGCCGAGTAAACCCGACATATATTAAATTTGTTGGGTTCAAAGCTGAAAAACGCTACCTCTTAGATACAGTTACATTTTCGTATACTCTCCAAAGTCTGTCTACTTCTAGATGAGTCTAGTCAAGTATGTCTAGTGATTGTCTAGTCTGTTCAATTTTCATATGTTTAGAGTCATTTCTATTCATGTGGGGGATTGTTGGAATTAATTTTTTATCAAAGCTTGAGGGCTTGATAAAATTGTGTTAGTGTGAAAAGAAATGAGTTAAGCTCATTCAAATGAAACGTTTTCATTGGCTATAACTATTTGTGGGAAGAACAAAAATCTCACAGTGCTAGTTGAGAAATGTTTTCTCTTGTATATAGTTTGGAATAGTTGTGTCATTGATTTAAATGACTAACAACAAGAGAGAAGAAAAGACCACAAGCGCGCAGCTTGCGTCTTGGGCCTTGTTGGGCTCGTAGACTTTTGTAGGTATCGATCGATACCCCTCGGTATCGATCGATACTCGACGGGCCAACTTAAAAAGTCGCAGCCCCAAGAATATTCCATATATGTTTGGGAAAAACCCTAGCCTCGCTCCTATATATTCTGGCTGATTTTCACCTTAAAAATCATCCTCTGAAACACTAAAAACACCTCCTAAAAGTTCTAGCAAAAGTTCCTTCAATTCTCTACTGCTTAGAGTAAGTCTTTATTCGAGAGTATCGTAGTTATAATGTTCGACAGATCTGTTATCAAGTGTCTGCGATAACAGATACCTTTGGTTGTATCCTGGGACTCATGGATCTATTATAAACCGTCGCACTACGGAAGATTCTTTGAGTTAAGGAAAAAGATTCATCTCGCCTCTTCAGATTTATTTATGTTTTATCGTTTTATAAATCTGATGTTTCCTTACTGTTTATTTATGTATTCGTGATTAAATCCAATCCTGTCTATAGTGTAAATTTTTGGTCCTACAAATGATAGGGACAATCACAAAGAGGAGTTACACAGACGATCACAAGGAGCTCCATAGTTTTTGGACCAACGTCTTGGTCTAGAC
This sequence comes from Eutrema yunnanense, assembly GCA_002933935.1. Taxonomy (NCBI): domain Eukaryota; kingdom Viridiplantae; phylum Streptophyta; class Magnoliopsida; order Brassicales; family Brassicaceae; genus Eutrema; species Eutrema yunnanense. The sequence continues at coordinate 87,418 of PKML01002686.1, forward strand.
ACCCCCAATGCAGATGCTCAAGATTCATGGTCAACAACGTTAAGATACAGAGACAAATTATTTCCTCTTGGAAAAGCAAGAAGAGCCTATAGGATACACGGATAAAAGAATCACCAAACATTCACGAACTTATCAAAATAGAGCTTTCAGATTTCAAAGAGGAAAAACTCTTAATTACCCAAGTAAACTTGTCATCAAGTTAATTACACATTTAAACCTGTCCTTCAGATCACGGTCTTCGTATCTTTGTTTCCCATCTTGTGATATCTCATCGCCTCCACTCAGTTCCTTTGTCAGATGAAATTGCACCATCTTCTACACACAAAATAGACAGTTAATCAGTAACTTTTAGGCCGTAAGATGAACTAAACATATAGATTAATGGTTTATAGAAAGTTAGTAGAAAGTACTAAAGGAAAAATCACGACCATGGAAACAGTAAATTATTTGTATCTCTAGATCTAGAGTTGGATTCTCGGCTAGACGCCTAAGTGGCTCAAGTAAAGCCTTACCCTTGATATAGGCAAGAAAGCTTACCGCGCAAGTAAAGAAGAAGAACAAAAGGCTGCAGCAAGTGTAATAGACCGAGGTTATATCGTACGTTATAGCATTCATACAACCTAAAACAGAGCTTCCTAATCTAAAGCAGAAACAAAATTAAAAACAGAAGAAAAAATTAAGAAAATATCAAATAATTATCACACAAGAATTACCTTCTTTTCTGTTTTAGTTTGGAAATCGGTCTCAATATCTCTACAACGATCAAAACAAAAATTTGTAACCCCAGAGGCACGATCAAAAACAAAATGATAACACAAAATCTTCTCATAAACAACATGAACCAAATTGTAATAAGCAATTTGTGCCTCCAGGACTCCTGTTGGTTATTACAATTTGTAATGACCATTACTTATTACAATTTGTAATGGTCATTCCCTAAACAATGATTTACATTCTCTTTTCACCATATTACAAAATGTTTAAGCAACCAAACAGATCGGCAAACCTAAGAAGATAACAAAAGATCAATTCTATGATCGAATTTAAGCAACCAAACAGATCGAAAAACCTAGGTTGATGACATAAGATCAATTCGGAATTCACCGGTGAGGAATCTCCGAAGCTGAAATCAAGAATCGGGTTAGATCTAAAAATTTACACACTCGAATCTTCCATCTTCAAAGACATCCGGATATTGTAGCACATTTGATAAGCACAAACATATCATTTACACACTCCATAATCTCATACCGTGACAATATATGTTCAACAATACCCTATGAAATGAAAATTTTCAGTGTGAAAAAACAAAACCGACCTATAGGCTTTTTTTTTATATAAAGATCGATGTATTTGCAAAGACTGATGTTTGCGCATTGCAAAAAATCAACGTTCGAAACAGGGAAAACATCAATGTTTCTTTGTACGCTGTCGTTGTCTACTGTCAAAAGTCAAAACATAGGTCTTGAGAAGCTTTTCAAATTCGTTAGTAATTTTTTAAGTATTATATGAACTAATAATTGGTTTAAAATACCACAACTCATAAAATCATAAACCAACATCTCTTCCTTACGTGATTCTATAAAAAGAGACTACTACAAAGATAAAGATCTCTCCAATGTACGGATCATACCTTCTTTGAGTTTGTGTCATTATTCTGTGGTTTCTCTGGTCACCTTTTCAACAACACATTAATTAAAGATTACAAACCTACAAAAGCTAATCACACCTGCAATATTAACTTTTTAAAATTGTTATTACCGAAACCTAACTACCCTTTTCTACAAAAAATCCTAGATCCGGAGTTCAAGAAATTCACGATACTTCATCTGAATGAAAAAGCAAGACGAAACAAATACGAATTGTCAAGATAAAGGAACGCAATGCTTCTAAAAACAAGTTAAAATAAAGATAAAAAGTCGAAACTTGGGACGATATCAAAGACATTAAGGATTTACTTGTGGTGGACGACGGATTGAATCCAAAAAAGATAAATATGTTTCTTGTCATCAAATAAACTTTTTATTCGAATTCGTTATCTTCTTCTTCATCTTTATTGTTCTTCTTGTAATACGTTCTTCTTCATCTACTTCTTGTATGTTATCCTCAGTGATCAAATCTAGGAATCAAGAAATAAAATAAAACAAATGCATGATTATATTTCCAATCAACATTGCAAGGAAACACTCTCAAAATAGTTTCTTGAATCGTCCACACATGATTCCAGCAACTACAAATAAAAAAACAGAGGTCAAAACTCAAATAATAACAATCAAACTTAATTGGTGCACCAAAAACCACTTTACGCTTGAACGATCAAGCTGGAATATTCCATATACGTTTCGGGTTATTAGTAGAGGTGATTGTGATTGTCAAACGATTGCTATGTACATTGTTCGTCGAGTTTGGTCTTTTTCTTCGTTAATTAAATAGGACTTTAATGATGATATGGCCACTGCCGCTACAGTCGCCACCTGAAACCTTTTATGTATGTCTATATACTCATTTGTTTCATCCACAATTTCCTCCTGCAAAAGTTCTTCAAACACATCTTCCAATGTGATGATACCAATTATTTCTCCATCCTCAATCTCCTCTGAAGTATGTGAGAACCCGTTTCTACCAGTCTCGCTGTTTGGTATGGAAGATCGTCGACTAATCTTTGATTTAAACGTTTTCACTCAGTCAATTAAAACTAAAGTTCACACTACCGCAATCATAACAGTTGTCAATGCAGTACTTTAGGATCGAATCCACAGAGACCAAGGTTACACTACTATTCTCACAATTATGAAATTAAGGTAAGACAGAAATATGGTTTGTTTTAGAATGGTAACGAGAGCAATTTAAACGATGTAAATTTAATAAAGAAAAAGCGTTAGGTCGAGGGTTTATCCGCAGAAATCCAGAGATCATGAATCAGATAACTATTAAGGAAATAATTAAAATCAAGTTTCAAACTCAAACATAAATATTAACCAATCCACTCTCGTGCTCATAGAATTCTAGATCAGTCTTAACGAGCAAGTTCAATATGTTCACGAATCAACCCAATACACTCTCGCGCTACTAGGTGATTCGCTCGCTTATGTTCTTTCTAGCAATCTTCACACTCTCGCGCTATTAGATTAAGCCCTAGTTCATAGACCTAGCGGTTAGCTCAAGTCTAAGCAATAAGCACAACAATCAGCGAAAACCACAAAAGGTAAATCCCTATCTGTGTCTAATTCAATGACTCATGGATCCTCTTGAAAACCCTAACCTAACTATGGAACTACTCAGACATAGTAACGAAGAACAAGCAAAGAGATGAAGAAATCATAATATAAATAAAGAGAGAACGGGTTTAGAATTCTTCTCAATAGATGCAGAGATTCTTCTCCAAAGTTTACAATGATTCAATAGTAAAAAGTCTGAATAGAACAAAAGGTGGCTGCCTCCAAGAGGCTAAAAATAGAGTATATATAGGTGTAGGTCGAATTAGGTCAAAACAGGAAGTTCCCAGGGGAAAATAAGGAAAACATAAGTTTCCTATCTTTTTCTCGTCGGCTGGTATCGGTCGATGCTAATATGCACAGGTCGATGCAACCTTCCAAGTTCTGCGCATGCTTCTTCTGTGAGGCAGATTAACCTGTCTTCAGTAAATGGGGTATAACTCTTGATAGCACCGTTGGATTTCCTTTAAACCACTTTCAAATGAAAGCTAATTCACAGCCCTATCTTGTGTCAAAATATCAGATCGATCCATCGGTGGGAAGTCCTTCAAAGAATGATATACGTCTGACGCTTCTGCATGACTATGCATTCCTAGTTTCACCTTTTGCAACCAAAATACCTTGTTTTCCTCCAAATCAACCTAAAACCTGTAAAGACTCGATAAAATACTAAAATACTCTAGAAACACACTTTGACTCAATAAAAAACTCAAAAGGAATACCAAAACATGTGTTAAAAACGGTAAAAACCAAGCATATCAATTCCTCCAGACTTAGTCATTTGCTTGTCCTCAAGCAAACAGAAAACTAAGCAAGGGGAAATTTTTTGAAAAAGCACGGTGACTCACATTTCCTTTAGAATTCTGTAATGACCATTACCTTAGTAATCCACGTATTGCCGAACTAGCTCTAGATCGAACCACCATGTAATTCTCTGGAAGCATCGCAGCCTCCCAGATTCAACTCATTATTTCGCGGATCAGTCAAAAGCTATCATCGCTGGGTCTCATCAAAGATCATGGTGCCAAGAACCTTCTAGACTCTTTTCCTTTCAATATCGTGACAAGATAACAACACAACCTTTGGTGCTGTTTCCCTCTCCCAGACTTATTCTTTTCTCATTTTCTTTCGTAGGGTTAATGGCGGATGGAACGCGAGTATTGATGGTTTTTGCCACCGAATCCCCGTTTCATTTTAGTGCCACCCTTTTATTCTAAGGTGTAGGCGAATAGTGGTATCTTTGGAAATTTTCCTAACCTCGCTTCCGACCTTAGTGTGATCATCTCCTTCGAGGTAAAATAATGGGATCGATGGAAATTTTCCTAGCCCTTTACCCGAAAGAAAGTCATTTCATCTTTTCTACTTTGTATCTTAAATAAGGGAGAGAAGTACCATATTTTTACACGGGTTATCTTGTCAGATACGAGTGAGGAGTCAAGCTCTGAAGGCGCCAATCACGATGATGAGGTCAAAGGAAGAGCTCAGAAACTAGCTCAAGCTTTTGGATTTTCTCGGAAACATGGGTGCCTCTGTTTGACTGGTTAGCCTTTAGATTTTTTATTAGTCTGATCTAAAACTAGCCCTGCGACAATGGTCACTTAGATGCAAAATTAGTTAAGAATTCAAAGGTCGTGATCACAATCTCCAACAAGTTTTGACTCAATAAAACAAAATAACTCGAAAAAGAAAAGACATCAAAATGACTCAAAAAGGAAAAACAAAAGAAAGCAATAACATTAGTAATGATAGAGACCCTCCCCCAGACTTACTTCACACCATCTCGGTGTGAAAATAAATTAGGAAGAAGATGAAACAGACTCAAGAAAAATAAAATAAAAGCGAAAATAAAAGAAAACATACCGGTAGGTTGCCTCCCACCAAGCGCTTGTTTAAAGTCGTTAGCTTGACTTCGGTCTCAGATGTTAATCATGAGAATCAAAAGGTTGAGCCAATGCACCTTTGGTCCTTCTCATGTTATGGCAAGAAACAAAATGTGTAACATGTCATGCAACTATCCATGACAAAAAAACAAAACTCACATCAAGGGAATTTACTACGAATGTAGCATATATTTTAGAATTTTCCTTGATGGTGAGATGCTTATGAGGATCAAATGCATTTGATGGAAAAATAAAGTCAACTTCAGATTTAAAAGAGTTAATCACAAAATAGTCAACTTCATCTCCATCAATCATGTAAAACACAATATCCTCCTTCCTAGATTCCATCTCAACCTTAGGGTCATCTATCTCATTCAAGATCTTATCTACATCTAGCACATCCCCTAGGTAAGACTTTTCAAGAAGAGATCTAGATTCCTCAGGCATTGAAAGCTTAAACTCGAGATCATGAACATTCAAAGCACATAGATAATTAATATCAAAACATACTTCATAATAATCTCTAGCTAGCTTTTCTACTCTTAAGGAATCTAGTCTTTGAGACTCACATATTAAATTATAGCATTCATCAATGAGCACATGAGTTTCCAAACTAGAAGCAACATCTTCAATGCAAGGCAAATGACTATCCTCATAATCATAGATTTCAAAGGTTGAGTCAAAATTACCTTCTAGTTGACATGGTGGAACCCAATAAATTACCTCCTTAAGCGCATGAGCTACCATTATCTCGGACATTGTGAGCTCCTTTACCTCAAGTGATGCCCGATGTGACATGAGGTTCAAACAGATCATAATCGCGAGATCACCCCTTGTCAATGTCGGGTTTTCCTTGCAAAGCTCATCCAGCTCCTCCTTCTGTTCAAGTGTGAGTACACTTTCATCAAATGGTGGCTCCACATATGGCTCATCTTAAATATAATCACCAAATGTGGCACCCTTTTCTTGTGGCCAATCATTGTAATCCATGGCCATCAACTATAAGAAACAAAAAGGAAGAAAATAAAAAGTTAGTAAATCTTAGACTAAATTTCAAATTCAGAATCAAAGGTAACGCTATTGGTCCCCGGCAACGGCGCCAAATTGATTTAAGCGTTTTCACTCAGTCAATTAAAACTAAAGTTCACACTACCGCAATCATAACGGTTGTCAATGCAGTACTTTAAGATCGAATCCACATAGACCAAGGTTACACTACTATTCTCACAATTATGAAATTAAGCTAAGACAGAATATGGTTTGTTTTAGAAAGGTAACGAGAGCAATTTAAACGATGTAAATTTAATAAAGGAAAAGCGTTAGGTCGAGGGTTTATTCGCAGAAATCCAGAGATCATGAATCAGACAACTATTCAGGGAATAATTAAAAGCAAGTTTCAAACTCAAACATAAATATTAACCAATCCACTCTCGTGCTCATGGTTACTAAACCTACAACCTAATCCACTCTCGTGCTTATAGAATTCTAGAACAGCCTTAACGAGCAAGTTCAATATATTCACGAATGAACCCAATACACTCTCGCGCTACTAGGTGATTCGCTCGCTTATGTTCTTTCTAGCAATCTTCACACTCTCGCGTTATTAGATTAAGCTCTAGTTCATAGACCTAGCGGTTAGCTCAAGTCTAAGCAATAAGCACAATAATAAGCGAAAACCACAAAAGGTAAATCCCTATATGTGTCTAATTCAATGACTCATGGATCCCCTTGAAAACCCTAACGTAACTATGGAACTACTCAGACATAGTAACGAAGAACAAGCAAAGAGATGAAGAAATCATAATATAAATAAAGAGAGAAAGGGTTTAGAATTCTTTTTAATAGATGCAGAGATTCTTCTCCAAAGCTTACAATGATTCAATAGGAAAAATTCTGAATAGAACAAAAGGTAACTGCCTCCAAGAGGCTAAAAATAGAGTATATATAGGTCTAGGTCGAATTAGGTCAAAACATGAAGTTCCCATGGCAAAATAAGGAAAACATAAGTTTCCTATCTTTTTCTCGTCGGCTGGTATCGGTCGATACCTGCTTAGCATCAGTCGATGTTAACCTCTCGGGTAAGGGTAGCATCAACCGGCCTTCTTCAGCATCGATGCTGATATGCACAGGTCGATGCAACCTTCCAAGTTCTACGCATGCTTCTTATGCGAGGCAGATTAACCTGTCTTCAGTAAATGGGGTATAACTCTTGATAGCACCGTTGGATTTCCTTTAAACATTTGCAAATGAAAGCTAATTCACAGCCCTATCGTGTGTCAAAATATCAGATCGATCCATCGGTGGAAAATCCTTCAAAGAATGACATACGTCTGACGCTTCTGCATGACTCTGCATTCCCAGTTTCACCTTTTGCAACCAAAATGCCTTGGTTTCTTCCAAATCAACCTAAAACTTGTAAAGACTCGATAAAAGACTAAAATACTCTAGAAACACACTTTGACTCAATAAAAGACTCAAAAGGAATACCAAAATATGTATTAAAAATGGTAAAAACCAAGCATATCAATCTTGTCAATATCGACAGTGACATTTTCATGCTCTCCTTCTCGCTTTAGTAAGAGAGGTGCCGTCAACTCGGAGTCATTACTTGGGGTATTGCTTTAGTAAGTGTTTGCTTCACGCAAAGTTGAAAGAGAACCTTTGCTTTTCCCGTTAAGCTTCACAACTGCAGCCATGTGACTGCTCCCTTTTTGAAACTCATTCAATATATCATACAAAGGCATATCAGCCGGAACCTGTGTTATCATAAATCACAATAAGAATTTCATTCTACACAAAGATGCCCAGGGAAAGAAAGTTGCAAAAAGAGCAGCCAAAATGATTATGGAAATACCTGGGAATGCGGCGTATACCACTGCGCTGATAAGGGTATCTCTTTGTAAAAATGCAACAACACCTACCAAGAGAAGCCCGATAACATTTTTGTGATTCTCGTAGTAGACAAGAACGCGGCTGTGGCCTCGTATTTGAATCTTATCCATAGCTTCCCTAGGAGATTAATCACAAGCAAAGCAATGTAGGATGCATAGTCAAATATGTTACCGAACTGAATGTCATGATCGAGCTTCAGAATCAAGAATACAAATAACCATATACATTTAACCTATATGACCGGTGCAATAATATATGAACAATGAGATAACATAAGGTTTCATAATACTATAACAGTCGAGAACCAAACTAACCAATCCAACTTTGAATTTACATCCAAGGAAAAGATAAATTCAATCGGTGTCATGGCTTCTCGACCAGTCTTCTCTGTCAAATCAAGTGCTCCACTTATGATTAAGGATCATCATGTGTAAGCTCACCTCCCTTGCCAACCGCTTTGCCGTGAATGGATACAATTGAAAGGGTCACCGTGTCCCTATCCAACATCTTTGCAGCAGGAAAAGATATCAGGTAGGAGAGAGTCATTAAGATGCGGACAAGCCAAATCAAATTAGCACCCACTGCCAATCCATACCTAAAGTATATAGCTCGAGGAATTACCTAAAAACATAGTGTTCAAATCAATGAAGCCTACAAAAACCTTAATAAGTTAGAATAGCAAAACTTTGTAAGTAGAGAAAACAAGAACGTACCTTCCCAACAAACAAAGCGAAAGTGACCGAGAGAATGATAGCAACACCATACTCGGCTTGATCACAAGATCTTATAGAAGATGATCGAATTTGACAGAGAGAGACTTTCAATTACAAAAACTTCATAGTCTTCGATCAAAAGATCGAGTTTCCTCAAAACCAATACGAACAGTACGTATATGTAATCCAACAAACAGAACAACCTAAATAATATATTCTTTTTCGATCAAAAGAAAATTACATTCTTTCTTTTTGTTCTTTTTCTTCTCCGTCCTCGACAATACCCGCTTGATGTGCTTCTTCTTATTTTTTGGTATAATTTTCTTGATGTCGAGCTCTCTAGGGTTTCACTAAGGTTTCCTTTTTTCTTCTTCTTCTTCTAGGGTTTCTCTTCTTCTTTGTCGTTATTATTCTTATTATTATTATTCTTCATCAGCGTCATGATCTATCATTATTTGGCTGGTATTCTTCATCTTCTGAAAAAATGAAAATTAAGAAGAAGAACTCACTAATCCCGAGATGTCAACAATGGTTTCGATGAAAAAAAATGTTCGACGTGGCTCACTATTCTCAGCTTGCACCTTGAAATTTCCATATCGCATGGGTATGGAGAATACTTTTTTTCATAGCAGAGTTCATGAAGATATTCGATGTTTACAGATTCAACCAGATATGGCTATCAACGGCAATGGAGATTACTTTTTTCGTCAACATAGAAGAGCTCGGAAGGTGCGGCTGGAGTTATTTAGGGTTGTTTGTATATAAATGCTCTAATATTTATAGAACTTTAAGAAGAAGCAAATGATTAGGTTAATTGTTTGTGGCCGACGACTATAAATCGGTATCGCTAGGGTTTTAATCATTATGGTTTACTAGTTTTAGTTATGAAACTGAATTACACGATATCGGTTTTAGTAAATGTCGGTTATAGCTAATTAGTAAAAGTCCGTTTTAGTAAAATCGACAACGGATTGGAGCATTAAACCGAGATTATGTGGTCAAAATTCGGGTTATGATTCAAACAAAGCGACATATTAACTCGACGCCGGTTCGTTTTAAGTGAATTAGACACGTCAGCATATCATAACGAATGAAAATACGACACATAATCTCAAAAAAATTAAGTGAGAGAGAATCGATATGAGCACGGCACATCAGATTATCACTATACAATTACTATAGAGATTATAATTTGTCCAATACACAAAATCTTATTATATAAAGCTGGACCCCGCGATGTGAGTGTGACACCTAGGATAATTTTCAATCACGAGATCGTGATATTTGTCACATTTGTTAATTTAGATCTTGACATGTGTCAATTTAATTAAAAATAAATTAAAGTAGATATTAAAAAATGTTAAACTAAAAAAGGCAATCTTAAAAAAATAAAAAACAAGAATAAGTAAGGAAAACTTATAATAAATGAAAATGACAAAAGGAAACTTAAAATTTTATAATATACAACCACAACCAAACTTTAAAAAGGAAAAATTATAAATATACTTTAAACTTAAAAAAGGAAAATTATAAATCTTTTATTATATAAAGCTGGATCCCTCAACGTGAGTGTGACACATAAGATAATTTTCAATCACGAGATTGTGACATTTGTCACAGTTGTTAATTTAGATCTTGACATGTATTAATTTAATTAAAAAGTAAAAATAAATTAAAGTAAATATTGAAAAATGTTAAACTAAAAAAACCAATTTAAAAAA
>PKML01002721.1:0-13469 GCA_002933935.1 Eutrema yunnanense
AGAGCACCACGTGAACGTTGATCTTTTTCCTTGATATGAATTTCTTCAAGCAACCTTCGAACAGCTCCGGCTAGTTTCTTGGATTTGGACCGTGTGACACGACCTTCGGGAACGATCAATGCTGCCTCGGGAACCTCCTCCAAACGAGGTGTGTCTATGATCACATCAGACGTCCATCCTGAATTTCAAAGTTTATTGGAAATCGAAGTACTCTATGGAAGTGAAAAGATGATCCATTGATTATTGAAAAAAATTAAAGAGGATCCATTGATCCTAAAACTAAAGACACAAAAAAAACATACATTTTAGAGAGTAATTTGTAAACACAATGAGATCATATGAAAATCGAAATGGTATATAGATAACCAAAAATATAAATATCGACAGATGAGGAAGCATGTTCTACAATTGATTCCATGTTTATGTCTAACTTGCTTAGGAATAAAGATTATAAAATGATAATGCATATTAATTGTCCTCTTCCATAACTAATTTGTTTTCCAATCTGTACGTAACAAAAAAACAATAATTGGCAATCCTTATCAAAGATATAATGAAAAACATGGATCATCGTCACTGAAACATGATTTTGAGAAATTGTTATTGGGGAATCGATCGAACTCCTCGAAAAAATATAATTTCTTGAAGTTTATGAAAAAATATCTTCGCGAGCATGATGATTCTTAGGTTCCTATGGATTATTTGTGACATATCTTTGTGAAAAAACGGTCTTAAAACACACACTTTCATGAAAAATGGAGTCTATATTGGGAGAATTGGGAATTTAGAGCAAAAAATGGGAACTATTGTCCCCTTAGTACTTATTGGAAGATTATTGTCCCTTTAGTATTTATATTAAGGATAATCTAGTTTTACCCCTTAAAATAATAATAATCAATATTTTAAAAAATCAAAATTAAAGTTAAAATAAAAAGGCATTGATAACAAAAAAAACAGTTTGCGACTTAAAAAAAGAAGGGTTAACGATTGGTCTTGTGTTGAGTCTAGTTTGTGTGTTTATCGTGTGTTTGTTGTTTGTTAGTTGTTAGTTTTTTGTGTCTTTGTTGTCTCTTTTGTTGTGTCGTTGTTAAGAACAATTGGTCTTCAAATACAATCTCGCTTGTTTCACTCTTCTTAAAGCAGGTCTTCAATCGATTTGTAACATAAGAAAGACACTAAAAATCCTGAACCAATTGTCTTAAACCCTGAAGGAATTGTCTTAACATAAGCAATTGTCTTACACCATAACATAAGAAAGACAAGCTATTGTCTTAACAAAATACACAAATCCGATAACATTAGCAATTGTCTTAAAACCGAAAGAAGCTTCTTAAACAGAGCTGAAAACAGAGCTTCTTAATCCGAGATAAAATGCTACTTCTTAAACCAAAAAAAAGCTTCACGAATTCTTCAATCACCAAGCTGTGTGAGACTGCCTTGAGAAGCCTCAACCTGAGAAGGCTGAATCTGAGAAGATTCACCTTCAAAACCCTGAAAAAACCACAAAAGCATACCACAAACAAACATTAACCACAAGTCTGCCTTAAGCACAAAACAGACTTACCACAAAACCAAAACAAACATTAACCACAAACCTGTTTCTTTTTCTTCTTATGAAACCTTGAATTATGGTTAGCTGCTCCACAAACCCCACAGTGCATTACTCTCTTCAAAACATTTGGCGCCTTCTTTACCGGAGATTCATTTTTTCCTTTCTTCCTTTCCTTATCATTCTTACTAACTTTATACGTTTCTCCTCTCTTCCGGCCAGGCTGTGGTGGCACTGGAGGTTGATGCACTGGTGGTTCTTCTCCAACAGGCCAAAATCTAGCACCTCTCATTGGCACTAGACCCTCCGTGTATGTCCTTCTCCACAATGATGTCCTAAACCAATGGCACACATAATCCTCAGCCTCGAGCTTCTTGTGGAGAATCACAGCATACGCATGCTCACAAGGAATACATGTGATCTCCCACCTTCTACAAGTGCAAGTTCTATCAGCCAAACTCACACGGTATGAACAGCCACTAATTTTAACATCCCATGTTGAATTTGTGGATATATAGACAAGACACTCTGAAGCTTTCTTATCTCTACGACAAGATAATCAAGCACATACGGTGTGCATACACTTTGACAGTCCAAAGCCTTAAACCCTCTTTTCGCAATACGTACCATCGCCATCCTTGCAATTGTCTCAAGCATCGGCACAAATGGTTTTTCTCTGGCTTTTACTATGGAAGCGTTCCATGACTCCGTTGAATTATTCTCCACATCTTCACAGTAATTTCCTATCTTGTGGAAGGCTCTACACCAAGTCTCTGGTTTTGTCTTCATCAAATCTGCATACACAGCTGAGTCATAGCTAAAGATCTTGTCCTTATTCTCATCAAATTCTGCCTTATTGTAGCTCCATGCAAGATGCCAAATCAACTTCTTCATCTCCGGCTTCTTACCATGCAATGCTCTCATGTTAGCATAGATGTGTCTCACACATTTCCTATGCTTGATCTGGGGAAGCTCTAGCTCAACAGCTGCTATCAGTCCCTATAAATAAACAAACAAACCAAATCAGTGATTGAAGAAATAAACAAACAAACCAAATAAACAAACAAACCAAATTCTGTCTTATAAACAAACCAAATTTTGTCTTACAAACAAACAAACCAAGACAGTTAATTGTATATGAAAACACTTACCCTATGTCTATCTGAGATCATAATATATCCATCGCCATCTTCCTAACCCAAATCAGCTTTGAGCTTCTTCACAAACCACAACCAATTCTCCTTGTTCTCAGCTTGTACAACCGCCCATGCTATTGGATAAATAGCATTATCCGCATCTCGACCCATAGCAACCAATAACTGACCCTTCATCTTTGATCTCAAGTGACATCCATCAACTCCAATAAGCAGTCTACAAGTTTCTTTCCATGATCTTCTAATCACATCAAAGCAGACATAGAACCTGTTGAAGACATCTAAACCTTGGTCGTTTTTCAAACATTCGATGCTCACAGTAGAGTTTTCATTTGCGTATACTATCTCACGGCAGTAATCCCGAAGATGCCCAAACTGCTCATCATACTCTCTTTGAATCCATCTCTAAGCTTTGTTCCTAGCCGTTTGACACTGAGGCCTTGACACACTGATCTTCCATTTTTCCATGATCAACTCTTCAATCTTCATTGGCATAAAATAGTCAGGTTCTTCACGGATTTTATCGACAAAGAGACGTGCAATCACATGAACCTTTAACATCTCGCAAGCACCATTAGGAACACAGCAATGCACATTCTTAAACCCCTTAACCTTCCACTTAAGCGTCTTTTTTGTGGTTGAACAATAAATCCTCCATGAACAACCTTCACCACCTTCACACTTATAGGCAAGTTTATCTTTGTCATACCTGGTCTGCTTGATGTTTCGACCGGTTTTCAAAGCATAATCGAGGACAGCCTCCTTGAACGCTAATGCATTGAAGAACACTTGACCTTCAAACAAGTTCCCTTCACCTCTTTTAACGTCATTGTGCCTCTCACCCTTCGTGTATTGAGCTCCGGTGTCCTCATCATCCGTATCAGGGTACGCATTGTGAAGAACATGATCTTCATCAACAAACTCCATCACAGCTTTCTCGATGTTGTAATCATTTCTTTCTCTTCGATCTTCTCCGTCGAAATCGTGTTCGCAAAATTCAGGGACTTCTCTCCACTCCGCTAGCTCCATTATCGAACAGGTTTGCAGCTAGGGTTATCAAATTCTTAGGTTTGGGGAATAATTTTTCTGGGTTCGCGATTTTTAGGGCTATGTTCTAAGAGAATTGGGGATTTTAGAGTTAAGCGGGAATTGGGGATTTTAGAGTTTCGGGTGGGGATAGAGTAATTAGGTTTTTCATTTCGGGTAATCAGGTTTAATGGGTTGAAATCGGATTTAATCAGGTTAGTTTTGGTTATAATTTGGTTAACAATTGATTGGTCCACAGTAAACCGACTTTAATCGTGGTATGTGAGGAAATAGATTTCTAACTTTGATTTGGGGGGGAAATATATTTCGAACTTTGTTTTGGTGGGGAAATAGATTTTAAACTTTAATTTAGTGTGGAAATGAAGCTAGGCTCCGATTTTAGGGGGATCTGTTATTATATGAAACATCCGAGGGGGAAATAGATCGTTAACCCAAAAAAGAAAACAAAAAACTCTCGCAATCTCCGTCGCTTCTCCGAATTTCGCTTCTCTGCCTTCTCCGAATTTCGCTTCTCCGCCTCTCCACCTTCTCCGACTTTCGCTTTTCCGCCTTTCCACTTTCTCCGACTTCTCCAAATTCTCCGCCTGTCCGGTAAGCAAAATTTACTCCTCTTCCTCCGCCAATTGTTGACGACTCCTCGATGATTAATTATGCTCCTAGAGTTAATCGATTTAATACTTTGGATAAATTGATTGTTGAAGTGATTTGGAGCAGCAGCATAAATCGATTTAGGGATACAAATTGGATCGATTGTTGAAGTGATTTGGAGAATACTTTTTTACTTTCGAAGTGTTTTGTATCTTAGTATAGCTATGGAGAATACGGTCAGAATTGTCTATACTCGTCTCAACCACAATAATGTGTGTTTACTGTAAACTAAGCAAGCAAAACATACTCGTCCCTCAGCCAGGTCTTGTGTCCCTAAATTAACCACACTGCAGCCAACAGCTTTCGCAGAGTTGAGACAGAGCGTGTGACTCTCATTTCTCTCCCATGGGTTAAGAACCCTTTTTGTGTTCATCTATCGTGTTGATCGCTCGTTCATCTACCCTTCTCTGACTGATTTATGGTATGAAGGGTCGTTGTGCTGGCTTTAAGAAATGAAGATGAGTTCTTATGACCACCAGATTTATCAGCCGCTTTATCTCGCAGGTAAGATATACCTGCAACATTTGTTTGTATCAATCCAAAACCACATGAAGCATCACATCCATCGAAGAGATTCACAAACACAACACAGAAATAAACACGATCTTTAAAACCAAATTTCCAAATGTTGAAAAATATACTTTCTTACGAGTTTTATTGGAACTGATAGATTTAAAAGAAAAAAAAAAGATTACACGACAAAATAAATATTTTTTTGAATATTTTTGAAGGAANNCAAAATAAATATTTTTTTGAATATTTTTGAAGGAAAAAACGTTTTCAAAACGATTTAAAAAAGGAAAAAAAAAATATTTTTTGAAGATTTTCAGTTGTGTTGTCCTAGATTTTCTCTCAGATTTTGTTAACCGCTTGATAAAATATGTATTCTACATTCAGGAGAATCAAGACAAAATAGTATAACTTCTATTCTACAACAAAGTAGAATATAGAGAAAATTGTAGAACTTCTATTCTACAAAAAGTAGAATATAGAGAACATGGTAGAATGCGAATTCTACAATTAGTAGAATAAATACAACATTGTAGATAACAGATTTTATAGGGATAGTAGAATGCAAAACAAATAGTAGAATACATATTCTATACTTGGTAGATTTTAGTGCAAATACTAGAAACCAAATTCTACAATTAGTAGAACATGAAAATAAATATTTTTAAAATTTTTTTTTTCCTAAGATAAATTACACAATATTTATTACTTACATTATATGAATTTTCGGAATTTCTAAAGTAAGTATAAATATTTATTTTGTATTTTTTTATATTTAATAAATGGTATTTGAGTCTAAAAGTGGCATATCTCAAATAAGTATTAAAGGGACAATAGTTCTCATTTTTTGCTCTAAATTTACAGTTATCCCTATATTTAATGTATTTAAAACTGATCAATTTTAGCATATGGACTTAATCTTCCGATCATAAACTACATCTTCAAAAGAACTACGTATAATGTATTTTGTTTCACCATTCGTGTTTATAAAGTTAAAATTTATGCTCAATATTTACATATTTGATTAAAACGGCAACATAACATTTATTCATATAATAAGTAATCATGAAATATATCTAGAGAAATTGATCAAAATAGCACTTTTTGAAAACTTTCTGACCAAACTAGCACCCTAATTAAAAAAGCCCCATTTTTAGCATTCATTAAAGAGACAAAATATTATTTTATCCAAATATAATTTTCACTGTGATGAGTAATGTTCTCTCCGAGCTATTCAATTTCGTCTTTGCGGTCTTCTTCGCGGCGTCGATTGCGTTCCTCGACCTGTGTTGCGGGTCGAGATCGAGGAAGTGCCGTAACCCCAAGTGCAAGGGATTGAAGAAGGCAATGGAGTTTGATTTGCAGCTGCAGACGGAGGAATGCATCAAATCGGGATCATCCTTCTCCTTCTCCTTCTCCGGTCGATTTTGTAAAATCAACCCGTTTAGGCCCTGATTTGCGACCTGATTTCCTAATCCAACTCCGTGCAACGAGGAGCATAGCAACGTTCTGAGCAAAGCCGCCTAAGAAACGAGTCACCGACGAAGCCAAGTATTTGGAGGTATTTTTGAAAGTTTGTTTCTTTGGAGGTATTTTTGATATAGTTTCTGCAGCAAAGTAGCAATTAGAATTGGTGAAGAATCGATACTAGTTCGTTGATATCAGCATTGACTTAGATGATATGATAAGTTGTGTGTGAGACTTTGTTGGTATATACTTTGCATAACAAGTGTTTGTTAAAATGCTTGAATGAACATTGGCATAACAAGTGTTTGTGTGAGTGATGTGGAATGCTTGAATTCGTGATTGACTCTAAGATGGGTCTCGAAAAACCTGCCTGATTCGTCGTGATCGCTTATGCTCATTTCTGTGAAGTCAAGAGTTTAGTTCGTTGATATATGACTACCCATAAATTTCGAGTCTTTTCCAATAATTTAACAGTTTTGTGCAGGATCCTTCTCTCAAAGGGGACTTTATCTATGTTTCTTCTTCGTTGACTGTTGCAGTCTTTCTTTTGCTTTTTACAAGGAACATATGTTTTCTGCTTTTTTAATCGATTTTTGCGGTTCAGTTTGAGACTTGGCTCTGGTGATTGAAGTGGCGGTGATGGGAAAAAATCCGAGGAAGCTGCTTGTGTTGTATGCTTCTCAGACCGGAAACGCCCTTGATGCGGCGGAGCGTATTGGCCGAGAATCTGAACGCCGTGGATGTGCAGCATCTATCGTCTCCACTGACGAATTCGACGCGGTTTGTGCTTCGTTTATAGGATGATTGATCTGTGAAGGAAACCGTTACAACTCCTCTGTTTGCTCACCTAGAAATTTGTAAAGGGCAAAAAAAAAAAACTATTGCCCATAACATTAATTCAGCTGTTAGATTTGAGGGGTTGTATTGATTAAATTTTGAGTAAACATAAAAGTGTTTTCCTTTATAAGTTCTTATTCAAGTTACCATGTGATTGCTGCAGAGTTCCTTACCTCATCAGGAGGCTGTTGTTTTTGTCGTCTCCACTACAGGGCAAGGAGACTCTCCAGATTCCTTTAAGGTTCGTTGGAATACCACTTCAAATAACGCATCGTAGCATATTGTTTATTGTCTTTTTAATCATTGAAGGTATTTTGGAGGTTTCTTCTTCAAAAAAACTGGGAAACTCTTGGTTGCAACGAGTTCGCTTTGCGGTGTTTGGACTAGGTGATTCTGGTTACCAGAAGTACAACGTAAGTGCACCTGCCACTTTATTTTCCATTTCACATTGTTTTCAACATAACGTTTTATACCCCATGTTGGACGGGATACTCCGGTTTTGTTTTGATGTATTCATCAATGTGAAAAAGTACGGTTTACTAAGGAAGGCTTATATTAGCAAACTCACCGTTCTCTATTTCCATGTTGATTTATTTCTCTTTCAAAAATATCGCCATGTCCAGAAATCTTGATATTTGTCTGACTTATTATTCTTCTGTGGCACAAATTTTCATGACATGAATATATATGTTCCTAAATACGTTATATATGTTATATATGTTCATTTCGGAAGACTTTCCGAAATACGTTATATATGTTCCTAAATACGTTTCATTTTCAAAAAGGATCAGTTTTCATCATTTGTTCATTTAGGAAGTCTTTCCGAAATACGTTATATATGTTCCTAAATACGATTCATTTTCAAGAAAGGATCAGTTTTCATCATTTGTTCATTTAGGAAGTCTTTCCGAAATATGTTATATATGTTCCTAAATACGTTTTATTTTCAAGAAATGATCAATTTTCATCATTTAGGAAAGCTTTCCTAAATACGTTATATATGTTCCTAAATACGTTTCATTTCCATAAATGACCAATGAAAAAGTCTTTCAGAAATACGTTATATATGTGGCGCAGCCTAACACAGATAAGCCTGTTGCTCGTTGATTCCTGGGAATAGCCGAACAAGAGGAGGGTCTTTAGTTCGTTGATTCACTTTGAATGACCGAACAAAGACGAACTCAAGAATCGTTGATTCAGTGAATAGCCGAAACTCAAGAGAAATAAAGAAGCTTGAAAGCTCTAGGGTTTTTAATTCAATCAATGATGCTTCTCACAAACATAAGAAGCACTATAAATACTAAAAAAGTCGACTAGAACCCTAAACAAAATAGGAAGAGGAAAAACCAAAGCACGAACCTTAAGGCCCAAGTAATAAATGTTTAACATTAAAAAAAACAAAGCCCACGTAATAAAATAGAGATAGAGTCGGTGTTCGAGTGTATTGAGATGCGCTGCATCAGGTCCCCCCGGGTAAGAGAAGATTCGTCTCTGAATCTGGATCGTTGTTATCGCTACGAAACTTGGAGATAAACTTGACATTGAATACATCTGACGTCTTAAGGTGAGGGGGAAGGCGAAGTCGGTAAGCATTGTCATTGATACGTTCAAGAACTTCGACCAGACCAATCTTTCTGGAGCGAAGCTTGTTGTACTCATGTGCCGGCATCCGGTCCCTAGTTAGCACCACCCACACCATGTCACCTGGTTCGAAAATTACTTCACGGCGTTTCGCGTCCGCTTGTGACTTGTACCGGGTAGCAGACTGTTCAAGTTGGTCACGTGTAAGCTGATGCGTCTTTTTCAATGCCTCCACAAATTCCATCGCGCGACCATGAAGACGTCGAGGGTCAGGAACACTTGTTAAATCAAGAGGACCACGAGGAAGCAAGCTATAAACAACTTCGAATGGGCTGAAACCGGAACTCCTATTAGTTGCATGATTGTGAGCAAATTCAGCTTGACACAGGCGAGCTTCCCAAGAACGAACGTTATCTCCAACAAGGCACCGTAACATATTTCCTAAAGCCCGATTAGTAACCTCCGTCTGTCCATCGGTTTGGGGATGATATGCTGTACTCATGTCAAGACTCGTATGAAGCATCTTCCAAAGCGAACGCCAAAAATGACTTAAAAATCTTGTATCACGATCTGACACAATAGATGTAGGAAGACCATGAAGTCGGTAAATTTCCTGGAAAAACAGTTGAGCCACACGCACCGCATCTGTTGTCCGCTTACAAGGCACAAAATGAGCCATCTTCGAGAAACGGTCCACAACTACAAAGATGGAGTCGTTACCGCGCTGAGTCCGAGGAAGTCCCAACACAAAATCCATACTCACATCTGTCCACGGTTGAGTGGGAACCGGTAACGGAAGGTATAAACCAGCATTAGAAGCCGTTCCCTTGGCCAATTGACAAGCTCGGCAACGTTACACAAATCTCTCCACATCTCGCCGAAGTGTAGGCCAAAAATAAGATGCTGAAACAAGTTGCAGAGTTCGGTCACGTCCCACATGACCCTCCGTGTGTAACTCCTCAATCAACTTCAAACGAAGACTACAATCAGGAACACAAAGCTGAACACCACGAAAAAGAAACCCATCTGTGAGTGTGAAATCAGAACGTGTGCCCTCGGTAACTGCTTTCATGATTGGGCTAAAGAATGGATCGGTAGCATACAGCTCCGAGAAGGAAGCAAAACCCGGAACAGCAACGTGCATTGTCGTTAATAAGGTATGACGCCTACTCAATGCGTCGGCCACACGGTTCAACTTGCCCGACTTGTGCTTAATAGAAAACGTGAATTGTTGTAAATATGATATCCAAGAAGCATGTCGTGACGACACCTTAACTTGACTGTCAAGATGGCTAAGAGCGTCGTGATCCGTGAATAGGATGAAGTCACGATGAACAAGATAATGACGCCAATGCTTCACGGCTTGAACCACCGCATAAAACTCAACATCATAAGTACTATAACGACTCCGAGCTCCTGAAAGTTTCTCGCTAAAATACGCTACGGGTAAGGACTGTTGACTTAACACCGCCCCAATCCCCAATTTAGATGCGTCCCAATGTAGCTCAAAAGGTAGCTCGAAGTCGGGTAACACCAAAATTGGAGCTGTCGTGAGTTTGTGTTTAATCTGTTCAAACGCGTCACGAGCCTCGGTGGTCCATACAAACTTATTGTCCTTCATACAATCTGTCGAAGGAGCCATAATCGAACTAAAATGCGGCACAAAGCGACGATAAAACGATGCAAGGCCATGAAAACTACGTACTTCTGACACCGTACGTGGTTCCGGCCATGACCTTACCGCCTCAACCTTACTCAAATCCATTGACAAACCCGCAGCTGAGACTACATATCCAAGGAAAAGAACACCTCCACTCCCAATTCACACTTCTGTCGCGCCGCAAAAAAAATTTCACGTCGCAACACCATCAAGATTTGTCGGACATGGTTCATGTGATCTTCTAGTGACGAGCTAAAGATCAATATGTCATCAAAGTAGACCACAGCAAATTTTCCGATGAACGGTCTTAAAGCTTGATTCATAACCCGCATGAACGTGCTTGGTGCATTTGACAACCCGAACGGCATCACCATCTACTCAAATAAACCTTCTCGCGTTTTAAAGGCCGTTTTCCACTCATCACCGGGAAGTATACGAATTTGGTGATACCCACTCTTGAGATCTAGCTTAGAAAATATCACCGCTTTCCCAATCTGATCTAGTAAGTCGTCTAAACGCGGAATAGGAAAACGATAACGAACCGTGATTTTATTGATAGCTCTACTATCCACGCACATACGCCATGACCCGTCTTTCTTCGGAATAAGGAGAGCAGGCACCGCACAAGGACTAAGGCTCTCCCGAACGTGACCCTTTGCCACCAACTCTTCCACTTGTCGCCTAAGCTCTTCATGTTCTTGGGGACTCATTCGGTAATGCGGTCGATTAGGGAGACTCGAGCCTGGAACCAAATCAATGTGGTGTTGAATATCACGAAGTGGAGGCAAACCCGGTGGTAACTCTTGAGGAAATACATCTGCAAACTCTTCGATGATACTAGTGATCCAAGGTTGTGGCTGTGGTGATGTAGATGGCGACTCACTAACCGTTAAAAGCACTACCGCAAAACCCGTCTCTTGAAACTCGGTCTCAAAAACAGTTTGAGAACACAACAACACACTCGTCTTCGGATGTACTTCGGGTCCATTAACAATTGCGTCACGACTTTTATGGCGAATAGAGGTGATGTCGGGGCTAGGCACTAGCACAATTCGGCGATTTGCAAACACAAAACTGTACTCATTACTCTTCCCTTTATGAGAGACATCACGGTCATATTGCCACGGACGACCCAGCAAGAGGTGACTCACATCCATAGGCACGATATCACAAAATATTTTGTCTTTGTAATGTTGTCCAATGGAGAAAGACACTAGAGCTCGTTGACTAATCCGTACCTCCGTGCCTTCCTTTAACCACGTTAACGTACAAGGAACAGGATGATTTTCCCGATGAAGACCCAACTTTTGGCAAGCTTCCTCCGACACTACGTTACGGCAACTTCCCGAATCAATCACATAACGACAAACTTTCCCCTTGATCGTACACGTCGAATAAAAAATATTCGTTCGTAACCATGGTTCTTCACTCACCTCCGGAGCTAAACACACCCGTGTCACTAGCAAGGCGCCCACGTCACCAAGATGGCGTTCTTCCGGCAAATTGCTATCTCCACTCTCGTTTTCAACTTCATCATCAAACTCATCCCACTTTGCTTCATCAATTAGCAACCCTCGCCTATGTTTTTGCGGACAAGCTGTCATGAGGTGACCCGGCTCTCCACACGTGAAACATCTCAAGGCGTTAGGTCGAGACGAGCGTCTCGGAGGTTGAATTTCCGTTGATGTACTCGGTCCCTTGGCTCCGTCTTCTCCATCACGCGGTTGGGGCGTTGGTTTGTTACTCTCTGTGATTCCCACTCCCGTTGGTCTAGGTCGCTGGTTCGTGTTCCATGTTGTGTTTGCCTTGAATTGTTGTTCGAACGCGACAGCCCTTCGATGAGCTTCCGCCAAGCTACTAGGATCGAATTGCACTAATGCATTCTGAATTTGTGGTCGCAACCCTCCAATGAAGCGTGAAACCAATTGAATTTCACTATCAAAAATCTCATTACGCGTAATCAAAAGAAAAAATTCATCTGCATATTCGTCAACAGAGCGAGGTCCTTGACGCAAATTTTGTAGCTTTGTGTACATCGTGCGAACATAATTCTGTGGAAGAAATGAACGCTTCAAATGTTTCTGCAACCGCGGCCATGTCATAATCTTCTCCTTTCCTGTCCGAGCGCGTGTTACCTTCAGCTGCATCCACCATGATGCTGCTTGATACAAGGATTTTGTAATCCTTTAGAGGTATCAATATCCTCTTATCGATGTAATATAAGAGGTTATCGAATCCAATTGGGATTATTCTAATCACTAAGCATGCAAGGTTCTTAAGGCAAGTCAAGCTAAACGATTGTGGTTTTGTGATTAAGAATCTAAATTGAGCAAGTAAACAACTAAACAAGATATAAACCAAATAATAAAAGCGGAACAAGAGACGAGGTTATTGATATAGGGTGATCCAAGCTCAATTAGTGGTGTTCAATTACTCATGAAGCTAATCCCTAGGCAATAGATCTCTAATCTAGATTAGTTCTCTTTCAAGCAACTAATCTCTATGCTAATTATCAAACCCATTAGCAAATCATCATTTGTGGATTATCAATTAGCAAGCATTAAGAATTATAACAAGATCAACCAAAGAAATGCCCTAAACAACTAATGTCTTAGGTTAGGAACATAAATCTCTTGTCTAGTTTGGTCTTGGCATTTCATCAAACACTTGGTGTTCATGAAATGCCCAATGATCTAGACCCACTCTTTCAAGCTAGATCTAGCATTAGGGACACTAGACAAGAAGGAATATAAGATAATCTAATCCTAAACACCACTAATCAAACCTTAGATCTTCCTAATCAACCTCATCCCAAGATCCTAAAGACTACTCACTAATC
This sequence comes from Eutrema yunnanense, assembly GCA_002933935.1. NCBI lineage: Eukaryota > Viridiplantae > Streptophyta > Magnoliopsida > Brassicales > Brassicaceae > Eutrema > Eutrema yunnanense. The sequence continues at coordinate 13,293 of PKML01002721.1, forward strand.
ATCATGGGTCTAACAAATCCTAGGAAAGAAGTGTTAAAGCTCATGATCAAGATGATTGAATGATTAGAAAGTAGAAGAAAGATGGATCAAATCAAGAAAACAATACTCAAATTAAAAGGATCAATCTCTTACAAATCACTCTTAGAGAGGGTTTTTGCTAGAAAAAGACTTAGCCCT
>PKML01002721.1:15483-37172 GCA_002933935.1 Eutrema yunnanense
GATTTCGAACGCACCATTAGACAGAATCATATTAGATGTGGAAGAAGATGGAGACTTTAATGAGCCTATGTTTGTCCAGCACATTGAAGCCATGCTTGAGGAAATCGACAGAATGGTAACAATAACATGTTATAACAAAACCCTTCTTTTGTTTGATGGTTCTCATATTGTGTTCTTTTGTACATGAGGGTATTGAAATGGGAGATTCGAATGATATTGATGATTAAATAGAAGAGTCTGTGATTAATATAGATAGTTGCGACAAGAAAAATCATTTAGCTATAGTCGAATATATCGATGACATATACAACTTCTACAAAAAAAATGAGGTACTTTTGGTGTTCTGTTTCTGTATCAGTGATCGTTCTACGAGTTCTTCAAGGTATGAAGCCGTAGTTTCTTCTTGAGCTTTCCACATGTTGTGCATCTTCTTGATTCTATGGTCTCAATTTTGTTACATAGATGCTTCTGGTTTTGATTGCTTTTAAGTAGACAATAGAGTGATTTCATGAAGAAGTAATGCTCAAAGAAACAACCAAAAGAAACTAAGAGCAGACCTCTACACTAATGTTTGTGACGCTATTGGAAAAGGAGACAATGATTTGAAATCAGCAAGAATCATCAAGAAAAACATCTATGGAAAAAACTTAAACCATGTACATATTATAAGTACATCTATGGAATAAAGAATGTACAACTAACAATCGATCTTTTTCCTTCTTTTTAGCTGAAGACGAAGACATACAAGTGAATCTTTATTATGGAAAAAGCTTTACTATTACTACAACATTTTAAACTTTTTATTTTAAATATATAATCTTTTATTCTCATATCGAATGAGTGAACATATAAATTCAAACAATTTCTATATATTACATGAAACATACTATGCTATATCTCGAATTAAGTTGTTTTTGTTAGGGTATTTTATAAAAAAATTAACTACTAAAGATAAATAACAAATATATACAAAACTTAATTGAAAAAAAAAAAAAAAAACCCATGTGTATACGCGGGTCTTCTCCTAGTACAAATATAAATATCAAGAGGAATCAAAGATATAGCTCCCCTAAATTGTGTGAGATTAAACATCTTATATATCTCACTGATTAGTTGTAACTATTTAAATCTCACTTCTTCCCTCTCTGTAATTGCCATAAATACCTCTGAGCGACGACATGTAATTAGCAACGGAGAAATAGTTATGATGTTTAACTATCTGTTTTACATATTATAGGGCATTGTAAAAACTTATACACATTATTTTCTAATAACGTCGACGATAAAATTTTGGAAAAAATATATATCATAATCTATTTTATTTGAAAGGGCATAAATGCCATGAAAACAAATTTTAACTAAAAACTTAAATGCAACATCTGCGGCTGCAACTGGTTGTTTTCCAAAATAACAAGATGAATAAAAATTAGTAGAAAAAATATGGAATAATATTTTTCAACTTGTTACTCTATTTGTTAGTGGAGGAAAGTTTTCCTTAATTTTCTCTTCTTTGTTCATCTAATTAAAGTGGAATGAGTTGGAAAAATAGATTCCTCTCAAGTTTCATTTTCAACATAAATGGTAAAACTTGAGAGAAATATATTTTTCCTCTTATTATTTTCCTCTAAAAGTGCAACCAGTTGCAGCCTATATCTACTATATAAAACTGGGCCAACTCTCTCCAGCTGACCGTCACATCAGCAAATGAGACAATGCCACGTGTCGCTTAATTTTTAAAAAATAAATAAATAGAACAACGATTTCAGGGACATTGACGAATCCCCTCCCGTCATACCTTCCACACAGCCGCTTCTCCTTCTCGCTTTGATTTTGCATAAATCTCATCAGTTTTCCTTTGCATCTAATTAACGGCAAAGAGAAATTGAAAGCATCGTGAGACACATGTAGATTCTTTGAGCAATTTCTTATTTCTTTAGGGTTTTAGTACTCAACAAAGCGGTGAAGCTTGTGAATCTCCAACGCAAATCGAGACGCATATTCTAACGGACACCTCACAGAGGTTGCAGTCTCGCCTGATCTTCATCTGCCTCTGTTCATGGTGTAATGAGTAAGGATTCTCCTCCACCACTCTGAAGCTTTACGTATGCGATTCAGTTTGTAACGGTATGTTTTAACTCACATCAAGGATTACACATTACACATGTTGGAACTAATTTTTTGTCAAAGCTCGAGGGCTTGATAAAATTGTGTTAGTGTGAAAAGAAATGAGCTGAGCTCTTTCTAATGAAATGTTTTCATTAACCGAGAAATGTTTTCTCGTGTATATATGTTGGAATAGTTGTGTCTTAAACGAACAACTTGAGAGAAGAAAAGCCATACGTGCGACGTTCGCATCTTGGGCCTTGTTTGGGCCCGTGGACTTTTTGAGGTATCGATCGATACCCCTTGGTATCGATCGATACTCAACAGGCCGACCTAAAAATCGCAGCCGCCTAAGATGATCTGGAAATATTCCTTTTCTGTCAGGGAAAAACCCTAGCCTCTCTCCTATATATACAACACGATTTTCACCTAAAAAATCATCCTCTGATACACAATAAACACATTCTAAAAGTTCTAGCAATAGTTTCTTCAATTCCCTTCTGTCTAGAGAGTAAGTCTTTATTCGAGAGTATCGTAGTATAATGTTCGCTAGATCTGATATCAAGTGTAGATGATACAGATTACTTTGGTTGTATCCTGGGACTCATGGATCTATAAAAACCCGTCGCACTACGGGAGATTCTTTGAGTTAAGGAAAGAGATTCATCTCGCCTCCTTAGATTTATTATTGCTTTATCGTTAAATGAATCGTCTGTACCTTAACTGTTTATTTATATAATCGTGATTAAATCTCTCCTGTCTATTGTGCTAAATTTTGGTCCTACAACACATCCAGTTACAAAAGAAACTCTCATCAAAACATGTTCTCCACGATAACTTGTACAGTTTGTACTTTTTTTTTACTCTTGTTAGATATTTCTGTATCAATTAGATTTCTAGATGTATTGGAGCTAAAAAATGGTCCCATCCCGCGTACTTAATTACTCGATCCGTTTTGATTTTCACAAAAGATGATTAATATGCTTCTTTCAAATGATTGTCGAGCAGAGGTTGGAGTTATACATGATCAGTTTTAACGACCTCATGCATTACATTACGTTTACGAAAACTTACGCAGTAGGAAACTGTCTTTGATGACTGCTATATTTTCTTCGTTTTGGCATTTAAGTCCTCTTAATATTTGTATTGGTAAAAGCTCTTCTTTTGGACATATTACCAGCCCGCTGGAGTCTAAATTCAAATCCCGATAACTTTACTATTAAAAAGGTTCGGGAGCAAGAAGATTAGGCATGTTCTAGAGTGACTAGGCTGGGCACGAGGCGGGTACCCGTTTATTTTGGCCGACTTGCTACTTGACCCGTTCCGTACGGGTAATGAAAATATTGACCCATACTTGGACCCGCAAAAACGGGTACCCGCTGATTCAAGGTATCCGCCCAGATTTTTGATACTTGCGGGTACTTTGATCCGTACCCGTACTTGCAAGTACGGGTCCCCGCTCAACAAGTAATTACATTATTTGCTTTGTTTTTTCCATTACTTGCCTTGTTTTCCATTACTTGCCTTGTTTTTTCCATTACTTGCCTTGTTTTTTCCATTACTTGCCTTGCTTTTTCCATTACTTGCCTTGCTTTTTCTATTACTTGTCTTGTCTTGGATACAAGTAGCAAACCGGGTAACGGGGAACAAGCCGGGTAACGGGAACAAGCCGGGTAACGGGACAAGTAGTCAAAAAAAAATTTCGCCTTGGACTTGTCCCGTTACTTGCAAGTAGTTGGTTAACTCGCCTTGATACTTGGCTTGGACGAGTCGGGTACCCGGTTTTACGGGCCGAGTACGAGACGGGTCGAGCGGGTCGGGCGGGTAACGAGTACTGATGCCCAGGGCTAAGAGTGACTATAAGTTTCAAATCCCCATAACTTCAATTTTTGTGACTATTATTGTTTCAAATATTTAAGTTTTCAATGTTTTTTACAATCTAGGAAAGTGAAAAGTAAGAAAAATTTGCATACATCTGTTTCTTTATTATACTACACAACTTTGGGCATCTCATATATTGTGCACTTTTTATGCTTTTAATCTCAACAGAAGCTCGAGTTCAGGAGCACCAACACTCATTTTTCGCAAGGATTGACAAAAACCACCTTAATGAGTCAACATATGAATGTTTTAGACCTGCACCATAATCATTTACCAAAGCAAAAAAAAGGAAGAGGAGAACAACAGTAAGCTATATGTTTATGCCAATCCAAATATTAGCTCATGATATCTCTCTCATGTGGCCTTTAATTTTTGTGGTATAAGATGATGGACTGAATGGAAGTGAGTTCTGAAATTCAAGACACACTGTGTAGGAGCTACGGCGTTCCTGATGACATTGACGGAGATGAACTCATGGGAGGTAAGTTGTTGCTGTGTGTTTTGGAGAACTCTCTGTCTATCACTCTTTTATATACTCTTTCACATTCTGCTCTCTATGTTGCTTGGGGTCGGTAGAAACTTTTGCTATATGTTTCCTTTTACACATTTTACTGCTTTGTGAATTCAGAACTTGATGCTCTCGAAGCTGACATGGGAAACGAGACTGAAGCAGACGGAGTGCCTTCCTATCTTTAACCCGATAAGGAACCGGATCTTGATGACGAACTGAACAAGCTCATCTGAGTTTCCTCTTTATTTTACTATATATAATGGATATAATACATGTTGAACTCATTTATGGGCTTAAGCAAAATCTGAAAATTTAGATGATAAACCTCTAAAATGTATATTCTCCTGCGACACACTTGTCTTAGTTGTAGAGGAAGTTATTAAAGGCTGGTCTAGAGAAAATAATACTTTCAGACAATTCCAATAATAAACACCTGAAATATTTATCATAGGTCTTGCTATCTATTCACTAACATATCCAACCACGTTTCTGTTTTTTCCATGTATAACTTTCTGAATATTCATATAAAAGATTCAAAACTCTCCTGAATTGGTTTTCCGCATTTAAAGATTGTGTGCAGTTGAGAGTCTGAGCTATGAGTAGAGAGCGAGGCTGGAAATCTCTGTTTCTTGCCATGGCCACTCACATGAAATGAAGGCATGGAGAGAAGGAGACTTCACATCTAATTGTTGAAAGGTACGATCTGGGATTTATAGTCATGATTTTAGAGGCAAGCCGCCGTAGAAAATTCGACGGAGAGGGTCAACGGAAAAGGTAGTTGCGGCGAAGCTGTTAAAGACATTACCAAGGGTTTTAAAACTCGACAGAGCAGCCATTGGGGGATGGATCTGTTGTCGGAGAGTAATTAACAAACTTCAGAAGTACTTCCCATTCGTGGGACAAAAGGCTTCTTATTCTTCAAGAAGAGTAAGCACAACACATCATCTCCTTGTAAAATCCTTATACATTTAAATACATACACATTTTACATATACATATACAAAAACTAAAATACATATACATTTACATATAAATTTTTTTTGTTTATTATTATTTTTGGAAATTTTGTTTTTGTATATGTATTGAATTTACAAAAATTGGCCGTAGGACCGTGACCTTATAAGCATTGAATTTACCTCTCTTGATGAAAATGCTTAGGCTTATGCAATTTTTTTGATTCCTTAAGCATCAAAAATTTTATCCGTCTCACTACGACTTATCAGTATACATATAATGTGTACCTTCTTCACTTCTCTTGCATGAACAATTGGTTAACCTCTCTCTGTGTTAACCTCTAAACGACTTTTGTCGTTTTTTTTTTTTTTATAATGCGTCAGTCTTTGTATTGAATGGCTTAGTCGATTTAATGTTCGTTTGGATATCTCTGATAAATTTTTATCATTAAGAGTGTCTACAATACTTATATATTCATGTGACCATTAGTTAACAGATTTATTAGAAATTTGCGAGAGTCGTGAATCTCTTGATTATTTGGAATGCTTATTTTCTCCAAATTTAGGGTGTTTTGTTGATCACATATGGGTTGGTGCAAGGTAAAACACAGGCTTTCGGGTTACCTATATTGGAATCATTGACCAATAGATATGCAAAATCTAAAAGGAAGAATGGATATGGCAGGACACATGATAATTGGCCAACCATATTAAAAATTTGAGGATGTAAAAAAAATTCGAACAATTTCTTTTGATGGTATGGTTTTCTTTGTAGGTGTTTGTTGACTTTGATGTGTATGGAGGAGCAGTGGGGTTAATTTGTTACTGTCTCTATGAAGGTTTAAATCATATATATAAAAAGAGGTGAAATCTCTCCAACATCTTGACACATCAGTAATATACCTTATAAAGAGTGAATGAGCTTTCTCCAGAGTAATTTCCCCTTATTGGTCAAAATTTTTTTTTCTTTTTTCTTTTTTTTCCTCAATAAATTCAAGATTAAAAAATATATAAAATTTTAAAAACCTTCCAACTTCTATTGTACCACCTTCTATCTAATTTAAAAATATATAAAAACCTTTTCAATTTACTTACAATATTTTTTTGCCAAATTCATTGTCACACCTTCTAACTTACTTACGCATTTAACACAATCTTTGCCAAATTCATTGTATTTTAAAGTAAAAACAAAAAACTAAAACAAGTATAAATTCATGCTATTCATCTCTCTTCTTAAGCTGCCACCTCATTTTCACATATTCTATAATCTTGACACATCAGCATTCACTTATTCTCTATTACATCCCCTAATCACATAATCACTTAATTCTATAATTCTCATAATAATTGTGTTATGATACATTCATTCTCATAATAATTGTCATCCATTAATATAATATGTTTCCTTAGAATATGAAAAGACATATTGTTATACAAGATATCTCATATATTATTGATCTAAAAAACTTCAATTGATGAATTTTAGTTTTTTGAGATTTATTAATAGAGCTTAGAAAAACATTTACTTTTAGATGAATACATGAAAACATTNAACTAAAACAAGTCTAAATTTATGCTATTCATATATCTAAAATGTATTTACGAAAAGACAAAATTAACTTAAAAAAATTAATACATATAAAGAAAACAAATATAAATACCCACTCAATGAATTTTACGATAGAAAATTGTATTCTGGTAATGCGCAGAGAAGTGCAGTGCTGTCTGAGACTCCTGATCCTCCGACGAACCAGCAACAACAACAACAATCAAGAAGAAGTGACGCTAAAGTATGGTCGGAGATTGAAGACTGGCTCATGGACAATTATACCCCGACTGATCCGGTTTTCCCCTTGTCTGCTCAAATTAATTCTACGACATTCCGATTTCGAAACCCTCTTTGAACGAATCCAACGAAAGGGAGAGGGACAGAATGGCGACAAGGAGAGAGAGAGAGAGAGAGAGAGTGTGTTCCGGCGAGGGTGAAAGGGACATAGAACCGGCGTGAGGGAGAGGGAAAGAGGTCTGACGAGAGGGAAAGGGAGAGAGCCGACGCGAGGAAGAGAGAAAGAGCGAGAGTCGGCGAGAGGGAGAGAGAGTTCATGCGAGGAGGAGAGAGAGAGAGTCGATGAGAGGGGGAGAGAGAGATCGGCCACGAGAGAGAGAGAGAGAGAAAGAGAAAGAGAATGGAGAGTGGTAAATCGTGACTGGACATGGCGACGATGGGAATACAAGTAGTGGAGGCGTCACCGAATGCAACGTTGGAGAAAACTTGGGAAATAAAACGAGAACGCCGCATCGATCGACTATCGATGGACTGAGAAAGAGAGCGACTTCGAAGCTCGAGGAGGCGGTGCTTAATTGCAGAGACGAATCAATCCGATTAACGGCGACTCGTAGACAACCGTGTCATTTTTAGAATCTATATATGAATAAAAATGGCATGCAAGCCAAAACGACTCAGCAGCATATGAATACATTTTTCTTTCTTCTCTCTACATCGTGAAAGAGACAACCTTCAACACTCATTACATGAATCTTTGTAAGACCTATTTAGATTCTCAAATTGATAGAACAACATTTTATATATACTAGGAGAGCAGAAATTTTACCGGATCGCGACTTGACATGGCGACGATGGGAGACAAGTAGTGGAGGCGTCACCGAATGCAACGTCAGATAAAACTTGGGAAAAAAACGAGAACGACTGATATTCCGTATTCTTAGATGTTCAAAAACTCTTAATGCGACCGAGACTTTCATATTCTTCATTATGACATGAGACTGATAACTCAATGTATGCTTACCTGCGGAAATTTTACCGGATCGCGACTGGACATGGCGACGATGGGAGCACAAGTAGTGGAGGCATCACCGAATGCAATGTCGGAGAAAACTTGGGAAATAAAACGAGAACGACTGATATTTCGTGCTCTTAGATGTTCAAAAACTCTAAATGCGACTGAGTCTTTCATATTCTTCATTACGACATGAAACTGATAACCCAATGTATGCTTACCACTTAATTAAATATTATACAATCATTTACCCAACAACTAAACAAATTTAGGGAGAAAAAATAATTTGTGCTAAACTAAATAAGCTAAAAATTCATCTTTAAAAAAAGAAGCACCAAAAAACTTGTAAATAAAAATACCCGCGCGTTAGCGCGGAGATTCACCTAGTATCAATAAATTTGGTGGTGACATATGTCTACAACATTAAATTATAATGGGTCTAAATATTTGGAGGATATGAAGAATCCATTTAATGGGTCTAAATATTTGGAGGGTATTAAATTGAGCATATCAGCGCCAAAATTGATATGCTCAATTTAATACCCTAACAGTACTAAAGCAGTTGTCGTAGTATAGCTAGGGGTCGAACACAAGAACTCACAGAAACACACAATAGATTCTAGATGCTGAATTACGCTAAGTGAAACAGATGTAATTGAAAGCAGTGCAGAAATTAAAAAGGTTGTAAATCAATGGAGAGAATATAGGCCTAGGGTTTTTCTCAGGAAATCAATGAATGCAGCTAAATTAACTAACATGATTCAGATTAAGCACGGTTCTAGAACTCAAATCACTAAAATATAATTAACCAACTCTCGTTGCGAAAACTATCTAAATCTAAATCCTAGGAATTCCAAATCTCTTTGCGAATCCTAAAGTCTAAATCAGCTTTAAAATCAGGTTTGATATGTTCACAAATCAATTAAACCAAATCTCTTTGCGAATAATCAATTTGCTCACCTAAGGTTCTATCAGGTAATTAATCGTACTCTCGTGCCTAATCAATTATCCTAAGATCTAAGTTCCAGATTCGTCAACCTAGAATTAGCTTTGAGAACAACCTAAGGCGAAGAACTAATTCAGATGGTGAATCCTAATAAGATAATCAACCTAGCATTCAAAGAAATCCTTTATGAGAAAACCCTAAACCTAAAGTGGATCTACTCAGACATAGAGAATGAAACAATCAATATGTTTGAATAAATCATCAATAGAATAAGAACAACAAGAGGTTTTGAGATCTGATCTCGGACGAAGGGAGATTCAGACTTGTCTCAAACCAAAATATAGAAAATAAAAGCTTTGCCTACAAGTGGCTGTAAAAATCCTATAAATAACCTAAAACACGAATTGGGTCTTCTTGTAATTATTAAAGACTTCTGGATCAAGTTGCAATTCTTCAACTCCTCATTAAGTCGCGTGTCTTGGTCATGCTGCGATGGGTATCGATCGATACCAGGGGGTATCGATCGATGCTTGCCGTGAAATCAGGTACTCAGCAACACGACTTCAGCTTCTGCTCCAAACTGCTCCAGAAAGCTCCAATAATTCCAATTAGGCTCCAAACGTGCTAAGACCTGTAAAAGACTCTAAAAGACTCCAAAATACTATAAAGACTCTATAAAAAAGACTTATATCATGGCTTAAATAGGGTAAAAACCATGATATATCAATGGTACGAAGGATTTCCCCTGAATCAACATTTGAAGAAGCTCTAGAACACCGTCCTTTGCTAAGTCACTTCAAAGATTGCAGAGAAACTGAGGAAGAGATCAAGGCACTCTTCATTAAGGCCAGAGGTACACCTCCACTGAGACAGTTGACTAAGAGGGAAGACCCATGGATCTTCTCAGTTCCATGCTCTATCTCTAGAGTTGAATTCAAATAGTCTCTCATTAACTCAGGAGCCTGCGTCAATGTCATGTCTAGGGAAATTGCAGAGAGATTGGGAGCTGATATTCAACCTCCAAAGACATCTATCACGTTCGCGAACGATTCCACCTCTCTTCCATATGGGGCAATCGCTGATTTAATGATCACAATAGGAGATTGCATGGTTCCTACTGATTTTCAAGTTGTAGAGATGAATGCAAAATCTCGTACGCAGTTGATTCTCGGAAGACCGTTCATGGCTACGGTTGGTGCCATTATGGACACACCCAGCAAGCGCATCTCATTCTCATACATTGACAAGGAGGTGTACTACAAAGCCATCCATAGAGGAACTCCCACATGTATCTCTTGCATCGATGATGTAATAGGAGCGACGTTGATATCAGATCCTTTGGAAGAACCTCCTGACGTACCAACTATCACAAACGTTTCAGCTGAATCACCCAGCATCACCAAGGAAGTTGTCAAGAAGGCTAAGGGAACAAAGAAGAAGGTTCTTGAACATTGGCTGCAGCGATGAAACTGTCGATGAGGGTTTTATTTGAACAATGCTGTGGGATAATGTGTGGAGTCTGGGAAAGCTGCGAATGTCTACGGAGAAGTACATGGTGGTTAGATCAAAAGCTGATTATGTGACACTTGGGTGCTTGAGAAAATGATCTCTGCGATGGTTCATGAACAAGTGAGTCTTTACGTTTTCAAACCTCTTTCTCTGGTTTAGTCTTCTATTTGCTTGAGGGCAAACAAAGGCTAAGTCTGGGGGAGTTGATATATCATGGTTTTTACCCCTTTTAGGCCATGATATAAGTCCGTTTTATAGAGTCTTTATGCTATTTCGTAGTGTTTTAGAGTCTTTTACAGGTTTTAGCACATTTGGAGCCTTATTGGAGATATTGGAGCTTTCTGGAGCATTTTGGAGCAAAGCTGAAGATCGTGTTGCTGAGTACCCGATTTCACGTCAAGCATCGATCGATACCCCCTGGTATCGATCGACACCCATCGGAGCAGATCACAAGCCGCGACTTTAATGAAGTTTGAAGAATTGCAGAACTTGCCCAGAAGACTTTATTATTTACAAGAAGCCCCAATTCGTGTTTAGGTTATTTATAGAGATTTTACAGCCACTTTGTAGGCTATGCTTTATTTTGTATGCTTTATTTTTACATTGGTTTTGTGAGGAAGACAAATCTGAAACTCCCTTCGTCCGAGATCAGATTTGGAACCTTCTTATTACTCTTTATGATTTATTTGATGATTTATTCAGTTATGTTGATTGTTTCATTCTCCATGTCTGATTAGATCCACTTTAGGTTCAGGGTTCTCATAAGGGTTTTCTCTGAATGCTAGGTTGATTAGTTTATAGGATTCACCATCTGAATTAGTTCTTCGCTTAGGTTGTGTTCAAATTGACGAATCTGGAACTTAGATCTTAGGATAATTGATTAGGCACGACAGTGCGATTAATTGCCTGATAGAACCTTAGGTGAGCAAATTGATTATTCGCAAAGAGATTTGATTTAATTGATTTGTGAACATATCAAACCTGGAATTAAAGCTGATTTAGACTTTAGGATTCACAAAGAGATTTGGAATTCCTAAGATTTAGATTTAGATAATTCTCGCAACGACAGTTGGTTAATTATACCTTAGTGATTTGAGTTCAAGAACTGCGCTAAATCTGAATCCTGGTAGTTAGTTTATTTGCATTCATTGATTTTCTGAGAAATACCATGAGCCTATATTTCCTCCAATTGAATTACAACTCTCTTAATTTCTGCACTGCTTTCAATTACATCTCTTGGCTTAGCTTAATTCGATATTATACAATCTATTGTGCATCTCTGTGAGTCTTTGTGGTTCGACCCCTAGCTATACTATAACTACTGCTTTAGTATCTTAATAGGGTATTAATTTGAGCATATCACTTACGCATAAGATTTTAAACACTATTCAAGTTCATCCTTACTTGCAGGTTAACATGTACCGAGCTAAGACTTGTTTCGTCCGCCGACTTTGACACTCGTTCGCCGAACTTGGGGGAGGGCTATTGTAGGTGTGGGGATGAGCACACCCCCTTTTTAGCCCATTCCAAAACAAATTAAGGTCCAACACCGGCCCATCAAAATTGAATCCCATCTTCAAGCTTCTTAAACTCACTCTATAAATAGAGGAAGAAGGACAAGCATCAAGACATTCTCAGCTATCCCACTCTCTCTCTAAATAACTTTATCTCTCTAAATAATTCTCTCGCCGAGCTCTCCGACCTGACGACGACCTGACGACCTGACGACGACCTGACGAGCTCCCAGCTCTCTCTAGCTCCGACCTGACGGCCTGACGACCTGACGAGCTCCCAGCTCTCCCTAGCTCCGACTTGACGGCATGATAACCTGACGACCTGACGAGCTCCCAGCTCTCCCTAGCTCCGACCTGACGACCTGACGATGACCTGACGACGACCTGACGAGCTCCCAGCTCTCCATAGCTCCGACCTGACGGCCTGACGAGCTCCTAGCTCTCCTGACGAGCTCCCAGCTCTCCTGCCTAGCTCTCCCGAGCTCCCTAGCTCTCTCCCACACTCCTCAACAATGAACTACGAATGACTTGATCCCCAACTCGGAGTACGTAGGCAGCCCTCCGGGCACAGCCATAAATCATTTCTTCCTCCTCATTTGCCGACCGGAGCGCAACCGGCTCTATCTTAACATAAAATCCCCGAACCTCCCCGACACAAATTGATTTGTGGGAGACGTGCTCAAACACGTTCCAACAGGGTGGATGCTGATTGTGCTTTGCTTCCTGAGCAAACACCATTATTCCACCAACGTTGAGTTGGCCTAGTGGTTAAGGAGGAGTGGGTATGTGCCTCTCCTACCGGTCATGTGTTCGATTCCCGTTGGGAGGGGTCTCCTCCGAAGGAGTGACTTTGACATAGTTTGGGCCCCGCTCCAAAGATGTACGGGCCTACAGGCCCAGTACATCGGCAATTCAAAAAAAAAAAAAAAAAACACCATTATTCAAAGACATACAAGTCTTAAGGTTAGAAACTAACCGAACTAAAACAACTACAAACTCAACAAACAAAGCAGTCCACTCTAAATGGGCCACAAAAACAAATTCAAGCCCAAGAAGCCATTATCGGTGAATGAGAGAGTTTTCACAAAACACACGCCGAAAGACATCATTTTTTTGTAAAATAGTAGTCTTGTGGTTGAAAAATATAAAATAAAATTCCCCATTTTGGCTATTTAATATCATAAACATATACTTTGCTCAAAAAAAAAAATATCATAAACATATATCCCTTTTTAAACTCCTGTCAGTATTTTTATTTTTATTTTTTCGAGAAAACTATAGCAATTTCTACATCCAAAATCTTTTTTTTTTGGCAATAACCAATATAAAAATAAAACTTGGTACACATTTCTTTCTCTAGATGAAAAGTCAATAGTATATTGATATTAAAATTAACATCCTAAACCATGTCAGTATTCAATTACTGGATGAAGCCCAGAGACAAGAGTTGATTACTGGATGAAAACATGTGAAAAAAAAACAAATGACAAGAGTTTTTTTTTTTTTTTTCCTCTCACATGTTTTCATATACTAATCGATAAACAAAAAAATGTATCTTAATCTAACTGTTTACCCAAAAGATTATGGTAATTATTTCATTTTCATGAAGTCAAAGCTAATGTTCGTGATGATTGTTTATCAAAAAAAAAAAATGTTCGTGATGTTAGAGCTTTCATATATAATCTGTTATTGGCCTACATATTTTGTGTTCAAATGTAACAAAATAATATCTAGTGCCTATGTCCCCAAAATCAGAGCTAATGTATTTTGGGAGTATGGGACATATATATGTAGATTTTTCTTACAACAGATCCGATGGGAAAAATAAATAAAAAACACCGTCGCATGTAGATTTTCTACCAAGTAAATTTTGTTGGCGGTCGTCTCAAATTATTTGGAGACGCAATAGATGTAGGGCTGGGCATTCGGATTTTTGGGTCGGTTTCGGGTCTTTCGGGTATAAGGGTTTTGGATCCAAATAGGAACCGAAACACGGTTCCGGTTCGGTTCCAGGTCGGTTCGGGTCCGAGATTTAAGAACCGAAAAAAACTTGAAAAAATTATGATCTTAATCGGTTCGGGTATTTGGGACCCGAACACCCGAAAATATACCCGAAAACCCGAAAAATACCCAAAAACCCAAAAATATACCCGAAACCCCAAAAATATACCCAAAAACCGAAAATATATTCGAAAACCCCCAAAAATATATCCGAAAACCCGAAAAATACACCCAAAAACCTGGAAAAACTAAAGAAAATATATATGGATTCGATTCTCGGTTCCGGGTAGGTTCGGTTCCAGATCTTTCGGGTAGAAGGGTTTTGGACCCATTTAAAAACCGATAGAATTTCGGTTCGAATTCGATTCAAGTATTTCGGGTCGGTTCCGATTCAGATTTTCGGGTCCTGGTAAAATGCCCAAGCCTAAATAGATGCATATCAGATACATGCATTTTGTTTATAACGCACATAGTGCCAAGATTGTGACACAAATAACCAAAAAAAAAAAAAAATCGGATAATATGTGACGCCTCATGTGTTATCACTTAGAAAACGGCATTATCAATTTGTTTGTTTGATGGTTTCTAACACTTGGCCCAATGCGCCACCGTACATTGCATTAATATCGTTTTTCCTGCCACTAGGAGCAACTCCAACGATCACACCAAATTTGGTGTTTTGGTGTTTCACATCTCCGACCATAATACCAAATTTCACACTAAAAAAAATATTATTTATTATTCTATTATTAAATTAAGATTTTCTTTATTTTTTAATAGTTTTGATAAATACTAATCATTCTTATAACTGATTAATTATAAGTTAAATATACGATTACAATCGATAAAACTAAAAATAGTGAAAAATAAATTACATCGTACTAATTCTCAGAATTAGTATATTCTGACCATAAATGTTCAATTTATGCATTTCGAAATTCAATATGAGCTTTCCGGTCCTTGATTTGCATATGTCGAGCCAAGAATTCTTGAAATCGAGCATCATCGTCACCCGCCAATTCAACTTCTGCAACTGGGACTTCAGTTCTTTCTTCAATTGTTGCATCAATATCACGTTCATCCTCTATGATCATATTATGCATTATATTTTTAGGTTTTCGGCTATAATTTGCGTATTAATTTAGATATTTTGTGCAAATTAATATTTCATTTGTGTTATAATTAAATTGTATATTATTAAAAGTGAAATAGTATAAAAATATTAATGGTATATTTATTGTTTGGTTACAGATTTAATCAATGAATAAACAACAAACTAATCATAATTATTTAATTAAAAACAAAAGATATATATATTTTTTAATGTTTTGTGTTATGAATATGGTGTGACATTGTTCATTAAACACCAAAAATCCATTTTTGCCGTCCAAAATGCCGTGTCGTTGGAGTTGATTTCACACCAAATATGGTGTTATGCAGTGTTGTTGGAGTTGCTCTAACCGCAAATTCTAAAGGAAAAATTCCATAAAAATATCTTAATTTTATTTTGATAATTTTTTTAATATTCAAACTATTTTTATATTCAGTAAAATATCTAAATTATTTTTGTACCTATTTTAAATTTTTAATTGTGAACCGTGTGCTTATTTTACAACTCCACGTTAACGGATATATATGGAACTATACATGGTTTAAAACATTGTTTATATTTAATAATAAAATATTAATAAATAAATTAAAAATTATATTAAATTTTCAAAAAACAAAACAAAAAATCACCCAAAAAATTCCAAAAAAATCGAAAAAAATCCAAAAAATACATGAACACAAATTTTTTAAGTGTTTTACTTACGCTATAAAGAAGTGTTTTAGAATAGAGTCTGTTGGAACCAAACAATTTCCAACCTCTAGAGGATAGTTTTCAATCAAACCAATATTATTTAAACATGTCTTTCTGTGAGTTAGTTACAATTAAAAATATGTAAAATCAAAACTTAACTTACCGAACAAAGCTGTATATCATGAAAAAGGTATGCTTATATGAGATTAAGTTAACTGTCGACGAAGTAATAGATTATTACTGTAATTAGCTGTTAACTTAAATGATACTTTAGGTTGTTGGGCTTCTGGTCTTCCTCCGGTTTGAAGGTTTTGTAGAATATATTGGTTTAGTTTTGGTGAAACGGCATGCGCTTGATGTACATGTTGTCAGACTTGTTGAGGATTTGGCATAGCTGCTTGCGCTGTCGGTTTCACACTTTTTCTCCAGTTGGTCAGTTCTCTAGGTCGGGAGATGATCGTTGTGTTTGGTGTTGTACGGTTAAGTCGAGTTTTATTACCCGAGTTTCAAGGGTGTTTGGGTTCGTTGCAATGTGCTCGAGTTCTATCACTCGAGTTTCAAGGGTGCTTGGGTTCGTCGCAATGTGCTCGTGGCTTTCGGTTCTCGTGATGGGAGTAATATATGGAGCATGTCCGTTTCCAATGATCTTGAAGAATAAGACAAAGTGTAGAGTGTGTTTGATTTCTGCTAGCTCCGTTTACAATCTTTTTGAAACTGCATAAGTTCATGTCATAAAGCGCAAAGTCACATGATGTGTCACATGAGTCACAAAATTACAGGACGTATCACAAGAGTCTAAAAAACTAAAAGAAATGCCATTGTAGAGAGTAAAGTTAGCGTGAAGACTTGTAGCTGAGTTGGACAAGTTAGTCATAGAGTCGAAGTCTACAATCAACATCCTAAAGATATCAAAAGAAAAAGGAAAGACATCAAAGAAAAAAAGAAAAAAAGACATAAAAGAAAAGGAAATTGATTTTTTTCTAATTTGTGTAGAATTAGGAAAAGGTCTGTGTTTTTAGTCGCTATAAATATAGGACTAGTTAGGTCTTAAAAACTTATGCAAAAAAGAGTTTAAAGTTTCTAAAACAAAAATGGTTTTTAGGGTTTCTTGTAAAGAAATCAAGAGAGAAGCTTTTAAGAGTTGTATGGTTTTGAGAAGTTTGTGAGAGACTAGATTTTCTAGAAGATACTTGTAAATTCTCTGGTTTAGTAGACTTGTAAATTACCATTGAAAAATAATCTTGTGAATTCTTTTGAAAAATCTCTGCGCCAATATCTATTGCATTATCCGGTGCTAATATATGTTGCATCATCTGTCTTTATAACTCTTACTTTTTCACTTTTTACTATCTTAGTCTTTTGGATGTGCTAGGCTTTTATTGGGTTGTTGTATCTTTCTCTAGTTTTAGTGTGTGATGTTGTATGGCTTCTCTTTTTTGGGTTTTGTCTCCGGAAATTTTACCATTTTTCGTCGGTTTTAGTATTTCACCAATGTATTCTACCTTGTATTCTACTTTGATATTAATGAATTTTTGTCCGGGAAAAAAAACATTAACGTTTATGTTACATATTAGAGACACGCACACGAAATTAAAGTGACGCATTTGAGGCATCTATTTGTCTGATTGCAACACTCTTTCGTCGTCACATATAGATTGTAAATCTTACATCGCGAGAATACAACACTTTATCAACTTCGTATTAGCCGAACATCCTGTTCGATTTTTTTATATATTACTAAAATTTAACTCGCGCTAATTATAGCGCGGAGTAATTTTTTTATAAAAAATTATTTTAAAATTAAAAAAATTGTTTTTATCTGAATTTTACAATATGTCTAACTAATGATTATATATAAAGCTATTAATTTGTAATAATTTGTCTATTTAACCCGTTTTGCAGTGAACTAAAATATTATTCGGGTTAATCCTCTAAATAACTCTAGTTTTTGTGGTTAGTCTACGAACTCTTTAAAAAAAATAAGTTTTCTTGTGTCTAATTTTTTATAAAATTAATTAAATATTTTTTAACTTTTGTTTTGATATATATTCAAATAAAATATAATAAAGTATAGTGAAAATATAGCAAAATTTTGAATAGATTTTTTTCTTTGAATATATATGAATTGATTATTATTTTAAAATATATAGTATTAAAAATAATTCAAAAATTAAATAATAAATAATCTCTTTAATGCAAAATATATATTTTCCATATTCTAATCAATAATTTTAAAAAAAACTATTATATCATTTCCTATTTCAATTATTTTTTGTTATTTGTAATGGCATTTTATGTAATAATTTATAAAACAAAGTTCATGTTTAAAAATATCTTCTTATATAATATTATAGAGATTTCTCTAATTGCAATTCTTTATTGTGGACGACAAAAATTATCATGTGTAAAATATCTTTTGTCGACGTATCAATCATCTCGATTCTCTTATATATATAAAAAAATCATCTCGATTTTGTATGCGTGTATATCGTTGGTATCAGGCGCTAATACAAACAAAATGATAATTAAAAATTTATAATAATATTTATCTTAAATTGTTTTAGTGAAAAATTAACCCACCTCAACAAAAAAAATCGTGTATAGTAATTTTTTTTTTATGAAAAAAAGTTCTGAACATTTGGTCCATAATCTCATTCAATATCCAAAATTAACTTTTAGATAATCCGATTTAAAGAATAATTTTCCGTTCCAAAAATGATTTGAACCCATGGCACAAAAAACCATTGGTTGTGTATTGTAGTATCACGTACAATTTTAGTGGCAGTAGTTTGTACAAACGGTCAATGTTTTTGTTTTTTTGGTACAATAATAATAGTTAACCGGATAAAAAAGAACCGAACCAATTCTCAAATTGGGCCTGGTTTGGGAAAACTAAACCAATTACAATTAAAAATCAAAGAACCGAGGTAAATCCGAACGAAGGATAAACCGGAACTGAGCAGAACCAAGCAAACCCTAGACGCCATCACGAACCGCCGCCTTCGCTCAACTCCTCCACCAAACGCCATCAGACTAACCCCTGCCAGGCACTCCACAAACCCACCACCAGTCCAAATCGACCACATAACCCCCACCAGTCTCGACGACACCATATCCACCACCAGACAAGCACAAACGCCACCGGAGCTAGAACCTCCGGCGATCCACAGTCAATGTTTTTGTTACAATGCAAAAAACAAACTTCAAATTTATATCAATAAGATTCAACCTGGCATATACTAATTTCTCATCTTCTCGTCTTGCAGACCACGAATAAGAGTGAATACTAGTTTAGTAGAGTTTGTAAACTTTCTGATTCTATTTCTGTTCTAATTGATTGACGGTAATAATATCATTTTGTTTAGTAATAATAATACTCAAATTTTGGGAAGGGCCAAGTTGGTT
This sequence comes from Eutrema yunnanense, assembly GCA_002933935.1. Taxonomy (NCBI): domain Eukaryota; kingdom Viridiplantae; phylum Streptophyta; class Magnoliopsida; order Brassicales; family Brassicaceae; genus Eutrema; species Eutrema yunnanense. The sequence continues at coordinate 34,906 of PKML01002721.1, forward strand.
TTGGTTTGGGTTACTTCCCTCGTAAGTCGAAAAATATTCGTGTGTCGGTAGAATGAAATGAGATGATGCCACGTGTGAGATCGAAGTGTCGATCGATCTTTGTCGTAATTTGGGACCCACACCGCACCGACTGATGGGTGTACGAAGGGGCTAAGAGGCTAAGGCTGTTCCATTCAAATGTCCTATCTCTCTGGACCCCTTTGGATTTTGCATGCATCCTCAACTTTGTGGACCCTAACCATTGTTACCTCTTGTCACATTTCTTTTCCTTACGTGATGTGAAAATTGCTTGCTCCCTTACGTATACCTTTCTTTATCTCCAAACTCTAATATGTGAGTCGCTTTAGAATTCTCAGTTTGTTATATTTAGGATACTATTCAAAACATAATACGCCTTTAGATATCTAAATCCTATTACCTATTTAGTGAAAATTGATAGTAGATGGTAAAATAGTAAAGTATAGAAAGAAATGGAGAACCAATCGAATGGAAATGAAATGAGTCATACAAGTTGACAAGAAAAATTATACATTCATATCGAATAGGATGTATTCATATATTCTTTCAAAACTATTGTTATTAGAAATATTTTATACAGTAGTTTTTTAGCGATTTCAAAGTATTTTAATGGAGTTTTTAGTTAAAAATATAAATATTTAAATCTCATGGTTTTAAATAAGATTGTAGAAAATTTTAATAACAAATCAGAACAACTTTTATAATTCATCTAAAATTATTTAAAATCTCGTTAAAACTCAAATTCTTCCAATATACACACCCAAATTATGGATTTGGTTTTTTACATCAGTGAAAAAGACAATTAAACATGAAAAAAAAACATAAACACCATATTGATACAAAGCGAATAACCATATAGTATAATTATATTTTTATAAGTTAGCTATCATCATTACAATTTTATACTTTTCTATGCATATTCCACAAAGTATGTATAGCTAAATATATAGGCTATGAATGGAAGAATGGTATAAAGGTGGTTCGTCCGTTGATTCGGTTCGACCGCTTATTTATTCCATTTAACACTTATAATTGAAGTGAATTGTGTTTCTTAATTTAACTATTAAAAAACTAATGAACCGTCAGTGGTTTAATTTATGGAAGAAAAATTGAGTTCCTCTAGGAACAATAGGAACGCTTCATCAATGCTTGGGTTCGTGCTGATTTCTATTTTCTAGCAAATTTTAATAATATGTTTTTGAGGAAAACTATATATCATTTATAGGTTAATTTAAATATATTCAAAAGAAATTGTTTAGATCACTTAAAATATATAAAAAGATTAAAATATTATCAGAATTACACAAATAATTTACATGGATTGTTTGTTATATATTCACCATTCAATATATATTTTGGAACGTTCGGTATGCTTGATACACATTTGATCCAATATTTTGTTAACTATCCAAAATTCTCAATCCCATATTTGATCCTTAACTAAAATAATGAGAGATTGAAGAACCAAAAAAGTTTCGGGCACGGTTCAGTTCGTATCCAAAAATATCCAAAATACCCAAAAAAATCCGGAAAAACCCAAAAATATATTCGTAGTATCAAAAATATATATATGAAAGACCCAAAATATCCAAAAATAACTAATATATTCATGTTTATAATTGTAATTTTGAGTTTTTGAGTTATATTAAGTCTAAATATAATTAATACTTTGGATATTTTGAGTACTCATTCGGTTCGGTTTTGGTTCTTCGAATATAGGAGTTTAGGATCCGTTCGGGTATTTTGTCAGTTTCAGTTGAGTACTGATATATCATGGTTTTTACCCATTTTAGACCATGATATAAGTCCTTTTATAGAGTCTTTATAGTATTTTGGAGTCTTTTAGAGTCTTTTACAGGTTTAGGTACGTTTGGAGCATTTTGGAGCATTCTGGAGCATATCGAGATGCAGAGTCATGCAGAGACGTCAGAAGTTTGGCATTCGTTGAAGACCTTCCCACCGATGGATTGAGCTCAAATTTGGACACAAGATATATCAATGGATTAGCTTTCATTTGGAATTGGTTTGAAGCCATTTCGTGAAGACTGTCTAGTCTGTCAAGCAGAGGAGTCGACGCATAGAATGAGTATCGACCGATACTACCTAGTATCGATCGATACTGCTCGGGAAAATAGGAAACACGAATTTTTAGAAGCCTAAAGACCCTGCAACTTGGCCCAGAAGACTTTAATACTTACCAGAAAGCCCAGAACGTGTTTTTAGCCTATATTTAGGGTTTTCAGCCACCT
>PKML01002721.1:40720-60207 GCA_002933935.1 Eutrema yunnanense
TATCTAAATCTAAATCCTAGGAATTCCAAATTTCTTTGCGAATCCTAAAGTCTAAATCAGCTTTAATAACAGGTTTGATATGTTCACAAATCAATTAAACCAAATTTCTTTGCGAATAATCAATTTGCTCACTTAGGTTCTATCAGGTAATTAATCGCACTGTCGTGCCTAATCAATTATCCTAAGATCTAAATTCTAGATTCGTCAACCTAGAATTAACTTTGAACACAACCTAAGCGAAGAACTAATTCAGATGGTGAATCCTAAATAGATAATTAACCTTGCATTCAGAGAAATCCTTTATGAGAAAACCCTAAACCTAAAGTGGATCTACTCAGACATGGAGAATGAAACAATCAACATAACTGAATAAATCATCAATAGAATAGAAAGAAGGGTTTAGAGATCTGATCTCGGACGAAGGGAGATTCAGACTTGTCTCTCTAAAACCAGAGTAAATCAAACAGAGAAAAATAAAGCATAGCCTAAAAGGTGGCTGAAAACCCTAAATATAGGCTAAAAACACGTTCTGGGCTTTCTGGTAAGTATTAAAGTCTTCTGGGCCAAGTTGCAGGGTCTTTAGGCTTCTAAAAATTCGTGTTTCGTATTTTCCCGAGCAGTATCGATCGATACTAGGTAGTATCGGTCGATACTCATTCTATGCGTCGACTCCTCTGCTCGACAGACTAGACAGTCTTCACGAAATGGCTTCAAACCAATTCCAAATGAAAGCTAATCCATTGATATATTTTGTGTCCAAATTTGAGCTCAATCCATCGGTGGGAAGGTCTTCAACGAATGCCAAACTTCTGACGTCTCTGCATGACTATGCATCTCGATATGCTCCAGAATGCTCCAAAATGCTCCAAACGTACCTAAACCTGTAAAAGACTCTAAAAGACTCCAAAATACTATAAAGACTCTATAAAATGACTTATATCATGGTCTAAAAGGGGTAAAAACCATGATATATCAAGTACCTCCTAATTCGATTCGGTTCCGGTTTGGTCATTCGATTTCAGGTATTTTGCTCAGACCTAGGTTAAACACACTAAAATAATGGAGTATTTCATCCACTACCACACTTAAAAAACAATTATTGACTAGAAATTTTTGTTTATTAGTTCTTGAAATTAATTAATTATTGTTTCCCTTTTCTATTGTTTTATGATTCTCATTTTCTTTTTTTATACCATATTTTGAAAGTTTATATACTCTCATTTGACATAATTTATAATTTTAAAGTAAATATTATTTATTTATTATTTCTAAAATTATAAACAATTTTGTTTACGTTATTCAGAAAATTATATTCTAAATATAATAGCAATTTTCAATTTAAGTTAAATTATTATAAATATGTACAATATTTTGAACCGTTTGTTATCTGCTTTGACCATTCAACATTATATTTTGATATGCACGATTCGTTTGATCCGCACTTATTCCGTCTAATCCGCAATTGTTCCATTTGATCTGCTTGATCTGCACCGCCTGATACGATTTCTCCATTCGGAGTCATAATGTCACAAAAAAAGTAGACAGAATGTTTATTATTATTTCTACTTTAACTAATGAATATGGTAAAGATGATATTTAGATCATGTGTTATGACTGATAAAAATCCATCAACGTACCAAACCAGTGTCCAAATCAATCATAAAATTAAAACAATCAACCAAACAAAGAAAAAACATAATGATGGAATTGTTTTTTCCCCTTATCCACGCATAGAGATTCCTTCGCATTATTTGCACATACACAAACATCATATCATATTATTCATTTATACGGTGAAAGATTCTTTTCTTCGCACAAACTGCTTCCCCACTTCAGAGAACATTGAGTGGCCCATTCTTCCAAAATTCCCCCAAATATCACTCAAGTTATTATTATTCTACAAATCCAAACCATTATACTGTTTTCTTTGACTATAAAAAGATCAAATTTTGTTATTACAATCAAATTGTTTGACCAGTCAAAAAAAAAAAAACAAAGTTGGGTCCATTTCCCTGACTTCTCTTAATCTTACAGATGCATCCCAATGTGATCAGCAGCTTTCTTTATCATCCTAATAGTATTTTTTTTACCCTAACTTTTATTCTCCTTTAAATTCCGATAACTATCTTACCATAAATTAAATTAAACTCTTACCTTTTAAAACGAAATCACATTTATCCAAATAGCCGACAAAAGTAAAAATATACATTCAAGATAGATGTCTTTGTACCTAAAACCAATTTGGAATTTGGAATTTGAATAGAAAGCAAACCACAGTTACAGATTCCCATTATGCCTTTTTCGTAGATATTGTGATTCTAGTATATGTATAAATGGATATGAGGAAGACGATTCACACATTTACTAGAAATTGTTGATATACGAAAAAAACGATTTGAATGTTGTGAGTTAGACGTTTCAAACAACTTTCACATGTCCTTTGAATTATTAAAAACAAAAAGAAGAATCTCGTGAATTTGATATGATGTCTTCTAGGTTATGCATATTCTCTAATGAAAACAAGCACCAAAATTTATATAATTAAAGAAACTCTCCTAACGAATATAAAATAAAATATTAGATTCAACAAAATTTATAAAAACATGTTTTTATGTGTTGGATTAAAAAAAAAATATATATAGATATATTACCACACTCGAGACATGCTTCGTAGTTAGATACTCAACGTCCCTACATCATGTCTCCATTACAACCTCAAGGAACATAAGCATTAAGCATTAAGCATTAAGCATTAAGCATTAAGCATTAAGCATTAAGCATTAAGCATTAAGCATTAAGCATTAAGCATTAAGCATTAAGCATTTGTTATTTGACTGCGATTATAGTGCGAAAGTCTGGTTCTTTTTCAATTTTTAACCAAAATTTCTTCTCCTTCGACATCTAGAGCGCGATGTACTCTTTAAGCTATAATCTTCTTCTATTTCACAAAAAATGTTACCTTGATTCTAAAGATCGTGATGCAAACATGCTTGTATGCAGTGACGGATCCAGGTGAGCCAAGGGGTGGCAGCTACCACCACTCAAATTTTGATTTTTATAAAATATCTAAGGAAATTTCTATTATTTTAAAATTATGCCTTCACAACCCTAGGTAAAATATTGGTTTTGCCCCCACTGAATATAATCTTTAGATCCGCCACTGCTTGTATGCCAGGAGCAAAACAACTGGTTGCCAATGGTAAGACTCATCCATCTTCAAGGTTTATGATGATGATACAAACTCTATTGTTAGACCTATACAATAGCTTAGCGCCTCCTACTTGATGCTCCTACTTAATGTGTGTAGCGGATACAAAACGGATTGAAAGAGATGAGACTAAAACATGACAGTTTTGGCACTAATTTAATGCGTGTTTGGGCTGCAAAACTTCTGAGATCAGTATGAATGTGACTTGAAATGTAACCGGATAGATATGAAGATACAAGATAGATCACCACAACTCGTAAAGCCGAAGCACCAGAGTTGATAAAGAAACTCGTTTGAGCTAACACCACACCTGGATAAAGTTGCCACCACCATATGATAAAGACGCTCGAATTCACCACCAATGGCTCTTCTAAAACCAAATGATAAAGAAAAATAATCAACAAAAAGGGTCACAAAGACACTTCAAATTCTCAATACTCAAAGTCTGATTTATTCCATGATAATAAACCTCATTATATAGAGGAAATACAAACAAATTCGTCCCTCAGACTTACAATTAATGTACACTATTTAGGAAATCCAAAAGAAATTTATTAGATGCATAAAAACTAGAAAAGAAGACCAAATTAAGTGTTGTCGTGACCATGGAAGAAAATGACGTTTGATCTTCTTCTTTTGGGCTCTAAGAGCATCCACATTGGTTAGACACCTTCAAGGGTGCCTCACCAAAAAAAATATTATTTTTAATATAAATTAATTAAATAATTAAACTAAAAAATAAAAAATTGGGCCAGTCACAACGTGACACGTCACCCCAAGAGCGTCTCAACTTTTTTTTTTTGTCTCATTTGAGATACCCATGTCTCTCTCTCTCTCTTTTTTTTTTTTTTTCTTTTGTTTAATGAGGGGTGTCTCAATGAAACACCCCTAATGTGGATGCTCTAAAACACTCCATACGCATTAAGCCATGAAAATTAGCCCAAAAACTTGTTACCCACGTTTTTAGAGAGTTGGATGGACTAAAAACAACATAGTAACAGTCAGCCAATTCTTCTTCACATCTCCTTGTGTTGCTGCCTTATCTTGCAATCTTGCTCCCACATCATTGCTATCAATAACTTATCTCACTACTTGGTTCATAATTATTATTATTTTTTTGCTAAAAGGTATTCAATTAAAATACAAAGAAAAATTACAAGCTATGACTTTTTGGTCATACCGTTTTTTTGGGAAGAAAGCAAATAGAAGAGAATTAAGTAGCAAGTACTTAATATAGTTTAGTGTAAATTTATTTAATATTAACAATTGACCAAAAAATTAGTTATATACAATGATAACTTCAAAATTAGGAAAATAGCAAGGAGACAAAAATTGTATACCATAGGAATGTTAATCGGGCTGGCCCGGCCCGGGCCGAAACCTGTAAAACCAACATATATTTGAGCCCGGTCCAGCCCGATCCGAACAAAAAACAGGCATATATTCTAAAGCTCGGTCCATACATGACTCTAGGGCTTTTTGGGGCTTTATACAAACACAAAAATTCACAATTCTCAAATGAAAAATAAATAAAACAAAATATTTATCAAAATAAATCTAAATTGAAATGTATTACATCAAATCCAATTAAATTTAAAAGCAAAAGTTTGACAAAAAAACAAATAAAATTCAAATAAATTGTATTACCAAATAAAACATAAAATCAAAACACTTCAAATCTAGGTAGTAGAGTTTATATTAGAATCTCCTTCATCGTTTTATAAATCTTTATCACCATCAAGAGCTACAGATAAAAATAAAATAAAATAATATTAAGGTTTGACATGTATAAATCATATAGAAATATCAATGAAAATATATAGATAATGAATTTAAGAATATGAAATAAATATGGATGAATGAAATGTAAACTCATCCAACCAAGTGTGTGTACAAATCAGTGTTTCAACGTTTCTTGGTAAAAGACGATTTCAATATTTATCCAAGACATGTGCACCAATACTAAATGTAGACTCTGATGCCACTGTAGTTATCGGAGTGCTTAGAACATCACATGTCATACGAGATAACTCACCATAACGTTGTGAGTGACATTTCCACCATTCTAAAACATCCATGTCTTCATAAAAAGTCAGTTCCAACCTATCGTCTTCTAAGTATAGAGTCAATTTAGACTTTTTTCTTCCAAAATGGTACGTTATTCATATGCTTTGAAATCTTATGATAAGCGAACCCAAATTTAATAAGACATACGTAATCAAATAGTTAAACTAAAAGCAAATATATAAAGAGAAAGAATTTTACGCTAAATTTTTAAATATAATCTCTAACTAATTAAAATGTAAAGTTTCGGAGTTTTTGGGCTAGTCCGAGCCCAGTCGGGCTAAGCCCAAAAACACACACTAGCCCAAATGGGCTTAGCCCAAAAGACCCGATATTTTTTGGGCTTATATATCTAGGTCCGAGCTCGATAAGTTTCAGGGTCGGGCCGGACCGGCCCTCGTGTTTCGGCCCTAATTGACATCCCTAGTATACCATGATTATCCTTGCTATTTAGATTATTTACAAAAATGTCATTGATCGGATTTATACTTTTCCGACGTCAGTTTGTCGGCGACACTGTTCATACAAAGTCGACGGCCACTGTTCATCACTGATATTAGCGGATAACTATTTGATTAACATGCTAAATAATATTGTTATCACGATAAGTTTATGTTTATCAGATTAATCCAGTTATCATATCATACAAAATATAAAAATTAACTTGCTAACAAAAATAAAGAGAATACTTGTTAACGTATTAACAATAATATCTTATACTTGTTAACGTGTTATCCGATACTTTTTAGCGTGGTAACAATAATATTTGATCATTGTAACGTGTTAACATAGTATGTTAAAGTATTAACAATAATATATGATACTTGTAACGTGCTAACAATAATATATGATACTTGTTATATAGAATGTTAATGCACTAACAATATATATGATACAAGTAACATGCTAACAATAATATCCGATACTTGTTGTATATAATGTTAACGTCTATGGCGAAGGAGTGTCCATGGATTCTGGCGAAACGAAAGCGAGAGGAAATCAACATACTCCGGCAAATGGAGCGAGGTTTGGGTGTCACCAAGGACGGTGGAGGTGATAGTAGTCTCGGTGGAGGTGATAGTAGTCGATTAGGCTACGAGCCGTAAGGATCCAGTGAAGTTTCGTCGGATCCGGTGAGGTTTCGTCTGATGAAGCACCAACGGAGGAGATGAAGCAACCGGAGGTGGTGGTGATGAGGATACTACTAGTGGTGGTATTTGCGACAGAGAAATAGATTGTGTGACCGGAGGTGGTGCGGTGGTGGTTGAAGAATTTGATGGTGGTAGCATTTTGGTAATAAATGAGATAAGGGAAAGATAAAATAAAATAAAAGTTTCTCTATGTAGTCAAACTAATTTTAAAACTTGGTTACTATCTACCTAATTTTCATATCTTCTGATGCTACCAATTGGTATATCTCTATAGTTTAAGAAGACAACAATAACAGTAGACAAAGAAAGAGTGAGAGATGAAGGAGCTAGCCTACTAGATACACTAGTTGAAAAGCCCTCGACCACCCCAAACTCCTCTACCACGGTTTCCACGCCCTCTAACCGTAATCAGGGCTGGTTATAGGCTAAGCCCAATGAAACATTAGACTTGACCCCAAATTTTAATAGATCCATATAGAAGATAGAAACCCATCTATATATATAATACAAACAAGTTTTTGTTTAAACTTATGGGCCAAAAAAACAAAACATATAACTAAGATGACCCAATCTTTTAAAAAATATCCATAAAACTAAAAAATATGTTATTAGTTTTACTTTTTGTTGAAAATTTTGTGTTTCATTAGCAGTTTAGCACTTTTTTATTTGAAACTTTTTTTATAAGAATTTTTATTTATTAAATTTGTATGATATAAATTATTGGCCTCAGGCTCGGCCCAAGTAGGTGGGGCAGAAGTGCGACCGCCCGGGACCCAGGTATTTTTTTTTTGAGGTCCCAAGAAAAAAAAATTTCTAAAGAAAGGGGCAAAAAAAAACAAATTTTTACCAAAATATTTTCTTTTGCCCGTAGGCTCCGGTATTTGTTGGGCCGGCCCTGATTGGCCCCCATTTTTTTTTTTCAAGTCCCCATAATTCCAAGACCGACTCTGACCGTAATCCATTATTCTTGGATCTTTTGAGTTGGTTTTAAGAAGCCTACCTACTCGGGATCTCAGACCATAATCCTCTACATCATGACAAATTTCTGGTTCCGAAGATGATTCCCTTATTCCCAATGTGTTAAACCTATTACTGGTAGAGCATGTGCACCCATTAAACTCACAAAGTTTCATAACCATTTTTTATTATTATTTTTTATATTTTTTTATTGGTTGAGATTTATTATGATACTTGTAGTAAATTTGTTTCCAGCAGTTATACCGGTATCGGTATCATTTTTTCTTTGTTTTCTCTCTTCCCCCTATCTGATAATTACACGGAGTCAATAACATCCTGCCACGTACACAATGAAACCGTATCATTTAACTCATTAGAGTGATACTGTTCAGACCAAGTTTCATTTCCAAATCCATTTTAAAATTATTTTTGGGCCTATGAAACCCAGCAAAAATCATTGCTGGACATGCTCTCTTTTGAAGTAAACTCTTTCGTTATAATTGTGATAATCATTTGAAAGATCTCATATGTTTTTCTGATTATTTATCCTTTTCTAACAAAATTATAAAACGTGTATTTGTTTAATTAGCGTATTTGTTTTTTTTTTTTTTTTTTCATCTGAAATACAATTAGATTATGAGTTGTTGTTGTAATATTAGCCTAAAAACAAGTTTAAAATTTGATGCTCAGTTATGACGCACAATTTTAAGATTTTTGAAAGAGACATACAAAGCAAACTTTTACAATTCCGAAAACTCAAAACTAAACTACCTCCATAAGAAATCTGTTTAGGGCCATGTTTTAATACCCCCAAAAAAAGAAAAAACTGTTTAATCTTTAAACTGACACAATTGCTCTTCACATGTATACAAGTTAGTTAGTTGCGGCTTCATCGTTGCTGAAGTCACTGAACTCCAACATGATGCTTGTCGAATTGTATCTATCCAAATATCCAATTGATGTCCTTTTTGTTACTAACTGATGAAAAATTGTCTTATTGTTTTAGTATTCCGACATAATATGGGAATTTCCGTTTGTTGGCTTTGGCATCTTTTGTCAATCCTCTATGTTTTTTTTTTGTTTTTCTTTCTATTATTTTCTCATGTGAGTTCAAAAATTTATTTGTAAGCAAAATAAAAGGGTTCGTATTTTTCATATGTTTTTGTGATTAAAAAAACTTATAATAAACGAGGAAAAAATAAATATATATGGCCAATGTTCAAAAAATTGCTAGGCGCTAGTCGGGCGGTCGGGTTCCGCCTAGCGCATAGCCCAAAAATCAGCGATTAATCAGTGATTAATTAGTGATTAGTTTTAATATTATTTTATTTAATTTATATTAAAAATTAATATATGATGTTAAATATGCATTATTATGTGGAGAAATATATATTAATAATACTAATATATTGTATTTTAATATTATTTTATTTAATTTATATTGAAAATTAAATATATGATATTAAATATAATTATAAAATTGAAATGGATTCAAATCCAATAAAAACTCAATATTTAACATCATATATTAATTTTTTAGTATAAATTAAATAAAATAATCAGTGATTAATCGCCGATTTTTGTAAAAAGCGTTGAAATTAGAAAAAAATCCGTTGACCGACTTTTTTTCCCGCCTATACATAAATCGGGATGGTGGACCGCCGCCTAACGCTTAGGCGGTCGATTAATCATTTAGCCGGCCGATTTTTTGAACAGAGCATATGGCTGATACCGATCTGATTGGATCGATAGAATTCCGATAATCGTAGAGCACATGCAAACCACTAATCCAGTGTTAGATCTAGTTGTCTAGCTATAAAAAGATAAACATCTTTAAATTATTACAAACCTAAACTTTACTTATCCAGTTATCGAATAACTTTTTTTTTCTTATGATACAGGTGTATTAAAAATTATAATTATTTGATCCGACTAATACTATGCCATTTAATTATTATATCATCCCTTGAAGTTTTTAGATTTTTGAATGGTGTTTTCTTTCTTTTTTTGGCATCGAATGGCACACTTTTATTTAGCATGTTCATAAATATGATTTGATTGTTAAATGATAGAATTGATTTTCAAATATTGAATATTTTTATGGTATGTAAATTTTTTTTTGAAACAAAACAACAATGAGATTTGAGGTTGTTAAGTGGTTCAGATATTATTTATTGTCCTTCATTTTATTATTTGCTGTGATAAATATAGTATAAGGTTAGTTTGTATTTTTATTTTATAGATTAATTAATACAAATGTACCAAATTGGATTGGTCTTCTGTATCAGATCCATCATGGACCCTACCGAGGCTCCAAACACCATTACTTTCTCGCTAATTATACCTTTTATTGACGCCTCATGGTCTTAATTATTTACATAAGAAAACTAGGGTTCTTTGCAAAAAAATAAGCATTTTCTATTAAAAAAAACCTTATTTTGGTTTCAATAATAATTTTAATTTATGAAGCATAAATGAGTTATGTTTCATGTTTCAATTCTATATTTTAATTTAGTTACGGAATTGAAACATAAATAAAATTAAATGAGTGTTAAATCAAGAGTGTGTATGAAGTTCCAATAATTTAGGGTGGAGTACTACTAAACTACTAACTAATAAGAGAACAAAGAATCAATAAGCCAGTAAGCTATAAGCCACTAACGTCACTGACTAATGAAACAAATAAGTAGCATTACGTGTAACTCACTGATTTGTCATACAGTTAGTTTTATATATGACCTAAGAAATTACTATTTTTATTATATGAAAAACTTAAGAAAAAGTAACAAAAACAAGACATAAAATAAGATGAAAATAGGAATGAATCAATCAACATTTTCTATCCTGTGTGTTCTCTAACTAAATGGCCCCCACACGCTACCCGACGAGGACCGTATACAGCCGTGCCGCATCTAATTCCTATTCTCTTGATAGACATAGACACAACAATCTCTCTCTCTCTTTTGTTTTTTTGAACATTATAAAACATTCAACCATTTAAAAAATATATATATTATATTTTATTAAAACGTCATAAACCGAAAATAAGAACTGGTTTACAAAGAACTGAACCGGAGTAAAATTTGAACCGAACCAAAATTAAAAACCAATCGAAAGCACACGAAAACCCTAATTGAATGTGAGTGAGAGTTGATCGTTTCCATCCGTCGTTCGTCGACCTCACCGGCGGCTGTAAGAAAAGAGCTTTGCGGCTGCTGCTAGTCCGTTGTCAATTAGTCGGAGAGCCGACTCCAGCCGCCAACTTCGAACCGACAAGCATCTTAATCCCAGCCATCTTCTTCCGATGGTCGAAGTCCGATTGAGCATAGAAAACCTCGGCCAATAACCGAAGAAACCACCGCAAAAAACACAAATAGATCCTAGAAGCATTCTGATCTTTGTGTCAACCGTTCTTTGTTTTGTTTTATAAGTTGTAGTCGTACAACTTTATATGTTATGTATTTTTTTAATGAAGATGTTAAGTAGTTCTACGCCACGTATATATATGAATATGTACAACCTCGAATCGGATTATATCATATATTAAAAAAAATATATTATAAACATCAAAACTAAAATGGAAAAATTGTTAAAAAAATTATGAACTTTCAAATTTTGATCATTCAAAACATGAACTATCGCATGAAAAATTTAAATCATCAAAATCTGTTGACTTTAAATATAAATCTCAAACTTCTGTTGACTGAATCAAATTAGACACGGCGTTAAATCGATAAACAGAACATATAAATAGGATTAAAAAAATCCGTTATAAATCACGGTTAAGTAAAACAACATATGTCTTCTCTTTATTCTTAAAACCCCAGACAAAGACATTGATGATCCTTCTTAAAATTAAGAATAAATCTCAGAAAATATAATAAAATAATATCCCGTGAAAACCAAACTCTGTCACACACTAATTCATATGTGTCACACACTAATTTATACACATCTTGCGCCATCTCCAAGATACTCTTCTATTCCAAATTTTAGAAGATAATCATCATTCCAACTATTAGAAGTTTAAAATACGTATTTTTTTTTTTTTGAATGTAAAAAAATACGTATNAAAATACGTATATTTTTTTTTTTTTGAATGTAAAAAAATACGTATATTTTCATACGCGTCTAGAGAAGAAATGCAAAGTTACACACGCGTATTGCATAATTAACAAATACATAGGGATAGAGAAGAAATGGTATGGAATTTGAATTGAGAATGGGGTTGGTTGATGGTGATGGTGGCTATTGGTGTGGCAGGGTCCACATGTATAGTTGAACCCACGCCAGATTCGATCATCTTGACTTCTGTGTACATAATATGTGTACGACCAAAATATAACTATCTTATTTTTATTCATTACCACCATTCATTTATCATAATATTAGATTCATTTTGGAGTGAGCAGATATAGACTTTGAAAATTGTATGCATTACTACTAATCTGAGTGGTAATATATATACAACCATATATACTACTATATGCATATTCTTCTTTAGATAAAACAAACACTTCCTAAAACTTTTTTTTAAAAAATACTACTTTAGGTATTTCTTAATTATATATATATATATATGTATATATATATATATATATATTACGTATTCAATCTTGTAACATACATGCCAGTTGGAAGAAATTTATACCAGGAAGAAAATGAAAAAAAATGAAAAGAAATTTATTACGTATTCAATCTTGTATTAGAAAATGAAAAAAAAAATGTTAAATTAGCTTTCTTGTCAGTTGGAAGAAATTTATAGAGAAATCAAGTATATATATTCTTTGGTTTATGGTGTTTTGCAATGTCTCTTTTAATTCTCGTTGGTTCATCTGATTTTTCTCGTCATATAATTTTGATTTATATTTTTAAAATTATCATTGTTAATGCTATTAATTGTCCACTTCCTTCCTTTTTCAAAAATTGTATTCTAGTTCTTTTTTAGTTTTAGATCATTTTTTCTCTACTTTAATATCTTACAAATAAATTTGAAAAGAAAGACTCCTTGCGTTTCATTTTTAAATGATACTCCCTCCGTTTCTTTTTAGTAGTTGTTTTGGAGGTTTTATTTTGTTTCACAATATAAGTTGTTTTCACATTTCTATGTAACTTTAAACTTTATTGAATACTGTGTGACCAATTATATTTTGTAATTTTTTGTTATGATTGGATGAATTAGTTTTAGTTTATATATTAAATATAACTTTTGAAGAAAAGTAAGTTTCTTAATAATCGTGTTTTTAACCAAAACAACTTACATTATGAAACGGAGGGAGTATATCACAATGTTAAAAACTCTTAAGTTTGTACCAAAAGAAAAGATAAGTTTATCAATAAAAGTATTAGTTAGCGTATATTGTATGAAGACTTTTGCAAAAGTTTATCGACATAGATGTGAAAAATACCAACAATTAAAAAATAACAAGTAGCTACAAGAAGAGAAAAACTATATTTTAAAAAAGGACCCACTTTATCAGTTTTGCTTTATATATTATGAAATCGTGCTCTTCTCCTCTATTCATATCTTGCTCACCACTTTTCTTCAAACTCTCTCTCCTCTTCGGTTCCCTGATTCTTTTGGAGTTTGAGCAAAATAACAACCATAATTGCTAATTATTACTAGAAAACTAAGTAATCGTTGCTTCGATCCTTTGTTGCATGTATGGATCCTCAACAGGTATTTTATTGTTCTATCATTTTAGAGTTTGTAAAACTTTTTTTGTTTGTTTGTTTGTTTGTTTATAATTCTGAGCTCTCTTAGTTCCTCCATCCCCCAAAATTTTAAACACAAACACTTAAAATTCATGTCAATTCAAATCTTGGAAAATCATTTCAACTTTTACTCTTAGCAACCAAAAAAAATCAGCAAGATCTATGTCAATTGCTAGTTTAATGATATATTTACCCTAATTAGCTTATCTTAAAACCCACATACATATATAGACAAGATGGTACAACAAGAATTATTGTCGGTATAAGAATCGGCGCCACGTCATTCCATAGTCGGTTATCTAAAGAAAGTCATCATTATTCACTCGTCATCAAAATTTAATTAAATTTGTTTGAATGTGCAGGAAATCTCAAACGAGACATTGGAAACTATATTGGTAAACTCAACAAAAGGAAGCAACAACAATAACAATAAGAGAATGGAAGAGGAAATGAAGAAGAAACAAGGAAGAGGAGAATTAGAGGGAGAAGCTCAAAAATGTCCAAGATGTGAATCTCCAAACACAAAGTTTTGTTACTACAACAACTATAGTCTCTCTCAACCTCGTTACTTCTGCAAATCTTGTCGGAGATATTGGACTAAAGGTGGTACTCTCCGTAACGTCCCCGTCGGTGGTGGTTGTCGTCGAAACAAACGATCTTCTTCATCCTCATCTTTCTCCAAGAACAACAATAATAAGCCTATCAATTTCCATAATGATCCACTTCACAACCCTTTAATTACGGGAATGCCATCATCTTTTGGTTATGACTCCATTGATCTCAACCTCGCTTTCGCTACTCTTCATAAGCATTCCTCTTCTCAGGCCACACCTTCTTTTGGGTTTGGAGGCGATCTTTCTATTTATGGAAATTCAACGAACACACACTCTGATGTGTTCGGAAACGGAGCGATCTTCGGAGGGCAAAATGGTAATTTTAACAATGGTAGTTTGTGTTATGGGTTTATGTCCGGAAATGAAAATGAAAGCAAGAATTCGTCTTTGAGGTTTTCTTTGGAGGGAAATGAGAGAAAGCAAGAGAATGTGAACAACAACAACAATATCTCAGAGAATCCATGCAAGGTTTTGTGGGGGTTTCCATGGCAGATGACCGGAGATTCTACTGGAGTTGTACCGGAGATTGATCCCGGAAGGGAAAGCTGGAATGGGTTAGCTTCATCTTGGAATAATGGTTTACTCAACACTCCTTTGGTCTAGATCAAGATCATTATAATAAATAAATAATATATATTACTATATATTAAAGTTAATGTCATCACATGTTTGTATACCACTTTCACTATATGGGGGATGTTTGGTTTTTAATTTCTAGGGTTTCTATCTCTTTTTTAGATTCTTGATCTTCTTTGTTGAGACAAAGACCAAAGAGTACTCTTCTAGTAAAAAAAAACAAAATATTTCTTCTTTGGTTTGTAATTTAACGGTGGTTTGGTTGGTTAATTACTTGTTATCTATGATGGTTTTTTTCTTTTCTTTTTCTTATGCTTTTAATTTATTATGGTTATTATGACATGATAATAGTTATAAAGGAAAAATAATCTCGACGCACGATCGGTATTGGCGCAAAATTTACGCAATTTCTTCCATATAAAGCAATCAATAAAAAAAAAATAGTGAGTGATATATCAACCTTTGTTATATCTAGGATTAGTGTTGAATATATATATATATTTGGCACATATATATTTTTACATAAATTGGTATATAGTTTAAGGAAAATTTTTATAACACGGAGAGTTAAAAATTTGTACTAAAATCTGATATTGTTGATTAGGTTAACATGTCCATCAACATTCCACTGGTTTGTGTCAGAGGAAAAAAACATTGGATTTTGAAATGTGAGTGGTGAGTTTCAAGAAATTCTGTCATGATTGCTTCGTATTTGCCAGGTAGATATTTGGACACTACTACTACTATTTAATTTTAATTATGTTTTGCAAATAATTACGACTTACGTGTATACTTTAAATTATTAATTGATTTGAATATAATTGGTTGATGATTTTTATAATGGAGGATTTTTATAATCAAATATCTTGAACAGAATCAAATCTAACACAGAGATTTGAGCGTGACGACCTAGGGCATTTAAATTTAACAAGTCTACATAGATGCAGTAAATTAAAATTTCTTAGTTTGAAATATACATTCTCTGTAGGGTCCAACTAATAAAAAACAAATCTGTTGTATAAAATCCCCGAGTTTGAAATTTGGCATGATGTAAAAAATGTTTCAAAATTTTGGATTTATAGGTTGTTGCCTACCGACAAAAGGGTCAAAATTGGTACGAGGCAGGGAGCCGTTTGTTTTACAAAATTGATTGTCAAATTATTGGTTTTGTTTGTCTGATTGGTTTTTAATTTATTTATTTTATAAATAATGGTTACAAAGTTTTATGAGCAGAACAATCCCAAATATATTGTTTAAAAAATTGGATTAAAAATAAGAAGTCAATAGTTAAATATCTTAAATAACTTTTGTAAAAATAAATTAATTCATGACATCGATTGCTCAATTTTTGGGTCAAAGATCTAAAGAAAAAAAATTTCAATGTATGAAGTTGTCTATAATATTAAAAACAAAATACACTAATGAGCTCAAAAACAATTCCTAACAAGTTATAAAATGAATATATAAATAATAAGATAAATTTATAATTTCTAACACATTTAGATATTTGATTTGAAAAAGTAAAAGTTAAAACATTTGTAATTACTTGTAACCATAATGGCTACCACAAATTATGATATTGTTAAATCTAGGGCAAGTTCTTAATGTTTTCGGCCCGAAAACAAAATTATTTTGGAGGCTATTCTCAAACACATTTGTAAGAACAATTCCACAACTATTGTAAACTTAGGCTTTGAGCTCTCCACCATAGAGCCATTTAAACTCTGCCATTACACCAGGCGCAATTTCTCAACATTAACGTTTTAAATATTTGAAATGATTAATTATGTTAAAATGACAAATATCATGTTTTAACCAAGCGCTCGTATCCAATGTTAGTACCTGAATTCCGCTGGTATGGGTATGTGCTCTACCTCTTGGGTTCGACTCCGCTTGGACACCTTTTCACGTTCTTACAAATTGTAAACGTGTAATCAGAATGAGGGACCTCGTGGGATTAGTATGAACCTAAAAATTTTGGAATGTTCATGGTTAAAAAAAAGAAAAAAAAGAGACAAATATCATGTTTTAATCATGGATTTAAAAATTTCTCTTGATTAAAATATTTGTAAATATATCTTCAAATCAAAGATTATTGGACTTATGATTTAGAAAATACATTCAAATCTACTCTTATCAAAAATACTTTAACCATTACTTTTCAATAATTTTAAAATGAGTATAAAACTCAAAATCAATTGATCAATGGTATGAATAATAACCGTGAAAGGTCGAGATTCATTACGATGAAGTCTCGCATTCCGTTCAGTCCAAAGGTTATAAATGGCTGCATGAAGATAGAGTTTGCAGATAAAGGAGATTTTCCTTACCGGAGAAAGCTTGTTGGTGGAGAGGTTGTGAAGTATGACCAAACTTCATTTGAGTACTCACAGTTGAAAAATAGATGTCCTCTATTTTCATCAGCAAGACCGCAAAGAAAGCAAATAGAGGGAACCGAGAGGCACAAAGAGAACATCCACCCGCAAAAAGGAGCCATATCAACTTCAAACCAAAGATTTTATTCCAATCTATCAATCTTCTAAGACCCAGTCCCCCTGCCACCTTAGGGGTACAAACCGGGAGTTGGTTTGCAGACAATGAGGAAGGGACGTCTCTTGTTTCATTTTTTTAAAAAAAAATTTTTTTTTTTTTTTTTTTTTTTTAAGAATGTAAAATTTTATTCACCAAAAAAACGTCTTTTACAATGATTGCTTTCTATTGTTGACCTTTAAGTTCAAGCTATTACACTTATAAGAATCTGAAAAATCTCATCTTGTGGCAAACCACCATCTCAATCCATCTTCAAGTTTATTGTGATCCAGTTTTCTGATAGAAGAGACACGGTTGCGGATAGTTTTGTCTATGAATCGAGTGAGGAGGCTTGCGGGAGACGGTTGTTCACCATGACACCTCCAATTTCGTTCACGCCAAATAGAATGCACATCAGCTTGAAATGCATATCTGAATAAGAACAGAGGGGTTGAGCTTTGTCATGCGTCAGTGAGTAGTGCCACATTGTCTTCCCAGGCCATCGTGAATCTATCGCCCATCAGCAAAAAAAAAAGAATTTTATCACAAGAACATGTGTATGTTCAAGCATCACAAGCAATAAATGTAGAAGCATACACAATAGTAGAACTTTTAAATAAGTCGTTTTCTTTCCTGTTTAAATATGTGCATTTTCTTTGGTGGGTGTATGACACTTGCTTGCACAAAGAAATTGCATTAAAACAAAAATTCGTGTATGATCCAGTTGGAGTTTTGCAGTTTTTACCTTTTAGGGATTTGGGTCTCTTTTTTTATGGGCTGTACAGTTCGTTATTTGTCTCAACATTTCCTCGTCTCTTCGAATTGGGAGTCATCATATACAGGCCTGGATCGAGGTTAAAGATTGTTGGGCTTTAGGTTTGAAAATATATTTAAAGTTTATGGATTTAATGGGCCAACTCTCTTCTTCTTCATTGCTTTAGGTTCAAGTTCAAACCTTTAGTTTGCAATATTTTTGTGCATTTTTTCTTTTCTTTTCACAATCATGTTTATAAATGGTCTTTAGACATTTTTATAATAGCATTTGTAGGTTTGGTCACATTGCAGGTCGTCGACCTCTCTAGTCTCTAGCATTGAGCAGTTTGAAAGCATGAAGGTCAAGGACCGATCAGTTTGATAATTTTTGTTACAAAAGATTTGGTTTGATTAGTATGGTTTAAACTGGTCCTGATTTTTTAGCTGATTCCAATAGAAAAGACATTGGTTTATATATAGTATATTTTTTGTCTTTAAAAAAACTTATACTTCTTCTGTTTCACAAATAATGTCATTTTAATGATTTATTTTTGTTTCACAAATAGTGTCGTTTTATGTTTTCAATGCATAATCAATGCTTCTGTGTTTGTAAATGTGATTTTCATTGACACATTTATAATGTTAAAAAGAGTTTGTTTGCGTGGGAAAGAGACTTTTACATGTAATGTTACTTTATTCATGTTTCTAGAATTTTTTAGTATTTCTTAAAAGCAGTAAATTTTTTTAGCACTTAATTTACTGTTTTTGTCATATTTACCCTTTTTTGTTTCATCTAGAAATTTTTATTAAAACATTTGAAGGATACACAGCCGGAAGATGTAGAAAATATCTCCAGAATCAAAGCTGGCGGAAGACATGATTTCCCAGAGACAAAGCTTTAACAAAGGAAAGCAAAATTACAACGCAAAGAAACCACAAACCAGTATGAAACTATGATAGAAAACAAAACAAGAGAAATTTAATCCGAAACTAAAATAACGCACAAACCATACAAAACTTCGTAACTTCTGAAGATCCTTTGAGAGAGCATAATGAGGAAGCCCATCGTTAACAAATTCATCCTATAGAGAAACAGCGCTGCGGTTTAAAACATTGATTCCTAAGCTTCATAATCTGGCAAGATAGAGACTTTCTCCCAGATGACGGCGAAGTCGACGAGCGCGACGGTTGTACGCCTAGATAGAAACTAACGAAAGAACCAGATCTCGATCAGATCTGTAAGGAATAGACAAGGAGCGAACAATCCAACACCAGATAACACCAATCTCCACAAGGCAAGAACGGCAAAAGATCGAACCGGAGAGAATCAAAAGCGATCTCCAAAGAAGAAGAAAAATGCAAGCCTGCACGGAACTTAGATCCAACAAATATCAGAATTAACAAACCGATCTAGGAAGAGAAACGAAAAAGCTCGAGGCGTTTGCAGATGAACCGCACCGTCGATTCAAAGGATCCGGCGCCTCAAGCCTCGCAGCAACCTAAAACCAGCCAGAACTGAAAATTAAATCACCCTTGGACCGAAATCAACATCATCAAACGAAAAGGATCGAAAGCAAAAGAAGATCTATACATAGATCTAGATCTGAAAACGAAAAAAACCTCTTCAAATTCGATGAAATTATAGACAAACAGAGAGAGGTTCAGACAAAAGATAGCTAAGCAAACAAAAAACAAAGAGAAACCCCCACTTCGGTGCTGAAGAAGCCACCGGAGTCGGTAACCAAGGTAGACGACGGCGGCTGCTGTTAGGTTAAGAGAGAAGGGAGAGCGTTTTTTAGGAGCTTCCTTTTTAATTGTGGTGGTTTCTCCTCTAACATGTCATATTTACCCTTATACAATACGATATATACGATAGTGGATGGTACACGAGGAATCTAAAAAAAAAAAAAATCTTTAAAA
>PKML01002721.1:77001-140018 GCA_002933935.1 Eutrema yunnanense
TAACCGCACCTATTTTGATTCTTTTGCAACAGCACGTGCGTTTCATGTTTTCTTTCTGTTTCTGAAACGCACCCAGCTGTTTTTCAGAACCGCAACCGCACCTAATCACACCTGCGTTTGAACGGTGAATGGTGACATGTTTTGTAAAACACACGGCGTTTGGAAGAAACGCACCAAACATTCAAGGCCATTATACTACTAGTAAAACACGAGAATAGCAATATACCATTAACGCCACTAAAAATTCCACTGCTACTTAATCTCCAAAAGCAATTAGTAATAATTATAACCATTAACGTTAACGCCAATAATACACGTTAATTGCTACTCCCTCTGTTTCACAAAGAATGTCATTTTAGATTAATTTTTTTGTTTCAAAAAGATTGTTATTTACATTTTCAATGCAACTTTTCAAACTAATATTCATAATTATCTTTTACCCAAATCTAAAAACCTTTGTATTTATATCATTTTGAATTAATTATGAGTATATTAAATAGGGGTATATTAATATAATTTCAAAATTTCTTAATATGTGTGAAAAATGTCAAAGTGAGACACTTTATGAAACAGAGAAGTACTATTACTTGGCGTTATAACAATTAAAACCATTAACGTGTATTAAATGTTTGATATATGAATGTTAACAAAATCAACGTTAACGTCGTCTATTGAATGCTTGATATATGAAATTCGAGTGAGTTGAGTCAAATACTAGTACTTGTTGAGACTATCATCATCAATTAGAATTTGGGAATTAAGATAGAAAGAAGAAATCGGGTCTCTAATTCCATTGGGATGTTTATTAAATGGTAGTCAATATAGTCCTTCTCTTGATGCATATTTGACACACTCTAGGTTTTTGCTTCTTTAAAAGGGAAGCACATACAAATCATATTTAAGAGAACGAAACCTTTGACCAGTATTTATACTCAAATGAGTAGTACTATATGTTAAAAACAAATCTGAAAAATAATTGAATTTGATTATGATGAGCTTTCTCATTCAATCTATCGCAGCATTTATTGAGCAATCAAAGATGCTAATAATGACCAGTTTGAACGTACCGAAGCCGTATCTCTCATAGACGCTGCTTTTGTTACAAATTTGAGTGTGCATGGGCCAAAACACAATCTTTGACCAATATTGCATTAAATCAGTATTGTTATCTCTTTTTTTTTTTCAACACTTTCTTTATTAGTTTAAATTTCAAAAGTACAAAGAGAATTAAGCATTCTTTTAGATTATTACAACACAAATTCAAAACAATAGAACATAGAGCAGATAAATCATCTTGTACGATGGACAGCGGATTTGAGGCAAGACTCAAATGCGTCAATAACTTCACGGCAAAGCCGAAGAGTTTGAAATTCGTCACATGTGACTTTGAAGGCGAACATCTACCTCCGATATTCGTAGACTGTTACATAAGAAGACAACTCGGTAAAGACGTTCTTAAGGTTTCTCGGCAATAAGCACGAGAGGAACATACCTCTCAAAGAAAAGGAAGATGGCGGAGGAGGCAGTAGCATTTTACGATAGTTGAATCGAATGAGTGAAAGGTTGACGGTGTAAAACCGTAGAAGCATCGTACCGGCTAACCGGACATATGAGGGGCTAAATACTATAAGGGTCATATTGGGCCAGACCCACGATGAAGAGAAGCCAAAACTGTTACACGTCTTTGACGGAGGAAAGAAACCAGAGTACGGCGTCAGGAGTAAGGCAGTGGCGGAGCAGGACCAGTGGATGAACCGGCCGGTATGACGTGTCTTAGAAACGGCGAATAAAGTAGATATGACTTTATGGAAACTCGCTTTTGTGGGCGCCGAAAATGGAAGTGAGAGTTGTCGAGGGCCAATGTCGATGAAGGAGGATGGGTTAAAAAACCATAGAAGGCATCTTGGGCCAGGTCCACAGTGAACGTTCGCTGTGATTTGTGCTAAACATCGAGACATTCACGGCAAGGAAGCCGATGAGTTCTACGACTGGTAGAACACTCTCCACCGTCATGGTGTTTTTGGTGGATTTCCGCACATGTCACCCGAAGGAGACCACCACACAATCCAAAAGCTTGGCAACACCAGAACCGCAAAGAGCGAAAAGGAAACTGGACGGTAGGGATTAGAGGTTCGGACGAGATAGCATACGGTTTCTTTGACCGGAGAAACACCGGAAGGGATCGTCCTAAAAGCTGCAGAATGATAAAAGTAGCCGGCGGTGGACAACATAGCAGGAGGCGGCGGATCCGGAGGCTCTGGTGGCGACGGTGCCGGAGAGAACAATACGCGGCGGTAAGAGGGAGACTCGAGTAGATCTGCTGGAGCCAGCAAAATGACGTTCATTGGAAAAGTCTCAAACTCCATGGAAATAACAAGCAAGTAGATCTCGTCGGTGACACAGGCCTATCAACAGAGTGAGGGAACAGATTTTCAGGAACGCCTTGGAAAAACCCGAGATAGAGCAGACATAGCTGCTCAGGAAAAGAGAAAATCGGAGGAGCATCGGTGGAGGAGCTCCATCTCGGTGCGGGCGTACGGCAGAGGCGGCGGCTGCCTTGGGGGACGTGTCTGGGAGCGAAAGTCTTTAGGGCGACAGTATTGTTATCTAATTTATCAATTTATTACTTCATCGGTTTCAAAAATATCGTTTTAGAGTTTTTTTTATTATGAAAAGTATCGTTTTACATTTTCAATATATTTTTTTTAAACAAAATCTCTTTTTTGTTAATAGATAAATTCTTATTTTATCCTTCACCTAAAACTCATTTTCATTAAATTTCAGTTATTTTTATTTAATTAATAATTTATTAAATAAATAATAAATATTTTTTTTTTAATTTATGTAAAATATGTCAAAATTACATTGTTTATTAAANTTCTTAAACATATTTTAAATATTTTTTCTCTGATAAAAGTTTTGTTTCTTATTAAAATTTTAGTGATATGTACGTATGTGTGATGTAATATGAGTATTTAACAGTGACATGCTCATAATAAATATTCAACATGCTCGCGAAATATCACTAATAAGTAATAACCATAATACTTATCTTTGGTTTCGCTGTAATGTTCTATTTTTAGTTTTGTTTTGTTAAACCTGACATATTTTAGTTTAGTTTTGTTAAACCTAACTATCTGTCAGCTTTTACTGTTTTAAGCTTCCGTTAGATTAAGTTAACGCTTAATCCTTTCTTCCCTAATCTATTTTTCTTTTCCTTGGTTTTGCTGTAATGTTCTACTTTTTATATTAATGAAAACCTTTTAACAAAAAAAATAAATAAATAACCATAATACCACTTTATATTGACATTTAATCTTAAATTCTTTTACAACCAAGTGTCGTTAAATTAATTTAAAAAGTATTAAAGACAAAAGTTTAGAGATCACATGGGACCGTAACAAAAAAAAATATTTTTAATCACATTTTAGGCAGGAGTTTGATAATTTTTTATTGTGTTTACACTTTGTACATATCGGCAAATCCTCTTTCTCCCTATATAATTTAAATTTGCTAACGACTGTCACTGCAAAATCATAGTCATTAATTAGATTACAACTGGAAAAGTATTAAGGACAAGTTTAAAAGTCACATCATCGAATTATGCTTTGAACGAAATCATATAAAAAAAATATAATTTTAATCACATTTTAGACAGGAGTTTGATAATTTTTTGTTGTGTTTACACTTTGTACAAATCGGCAAATCCCCTTTCTTCCTATAATTTAAATTTGCTAACGACTGTCACCGCAAAATCATAGTCATTAATTAGAACAAAAGCATTGGTTTGTCACATGATATGAAAATATTACTCACATTAACTTCAGATAATTCCAACATTCATTTTACCCCTTTTTTCTTTTTCTTTTTCTTTTTCTTTTGACAGTTAACACACGTAATAAAAAAAAAAAAGTAAATATATATATAACAAGTGTTTTCCTCCTTTGGAAGTATCACAAAGGTCCACGCGCATTAGAGTTGTGAGTGACAATACACAGAGCGCCAGAGATACACAACTCTATACACGTAAGTTTATATATTTCGGAATATATTCTTTTTATATCACATGTGTGTGGAAAATATCAGCATATATGCAAGATGTAAATGGGTCGTAATATAGTGGAGGCAGATGGAGAATATGGAATATATTACATCTAATTAACTACTGCCACCTTAATCGTTTATTTGACAAAATTGTTTTTTTTTCCCCTTCTTCTCTTATTCATTATAAGATGAAATTGCAACTGAGAAAAAGGAGAAATAAAGATCCCATTGTTTGCCTTTAAAAGAAGCCAAGAAACAGTTTTGACATCGATTTATAATCAAGTTGGACATATAATCTGTCTGCCGACTTTAGTTTTAGATTATTGCAAAGCCGAACCTGTTAGAGGGGGGATTAGCACCCCCTGGTTTAACTCGGTTCGAACTAAGATCGGTTCAATCAAGACCGGTTTACGATGGTTCGGATCGAAGACAAGTCGGCCCGAAAACGACGGGCCGAGCTCGGAATCTCGCTGAAAGCCCATCTCGGCTACCGATCTAGGCCCATCACAAGCCCGGTTCATTACAACAGATGAAACCGGAATATTTCCCTTTTCCCACCGATCTCGGAAAAGGAAATATTCTCTTTGGTCGACTCTTCGAGATATCAGGAACTTATCCTTATCTCGGAGAGAAAACCGGGAGATTTCCTTTTCCCAATCAAACTAGGAAAAGGAGAAATCTTCCNTTCCTTCAATTGGCGCTAGAAGGAGGGGCCAAGAAAAATCTGGTGTTTATGGAGAATTATTTTTTAACCCGAGAAATCAGAAACACGGAGACGACGTGAAAATCTCATCATGTTTACCGATTAAATCAACAATTCTCCAATCTACGCAGCAACAGATCGCGTAATAAAAAAAAAAAAAAAAAAAAGGCCGCCATCCACGGTGAAGCCGGTTGCTGTTCCTAATCGTCTCTTTCGACACCGGAGACCAGATGCGCACCGCCGGTGGCTGATTGCTTTGTCACCGTGTCGGATCTTCTCCGACGACCTGCTCGATCTTCATCGCGGCAATTCAACACCATCAATCCTTCGAGCCTTGACTCCGGAGATTTCGAACATCGGCCCACAACCCAGCGATTCATCATCCCCCGATTTCACAAGCAATTCACCACCGTGCACCAGGGAGGACACCACCGTCGTTGAAGAGCCGCCACAGCACCTTCGAGTTGAGCCGCCGTGATCAAAGGTGGTTTGAGCCGTTGCTTGCGTCGCAAGTCACTGCTGCAACTCCCCCGTTCGAGCTCGTCGGCGACACCAGCAACTCCGGTCTGCTCCGCCAGCCTTGCCTCAACACCACCGTCTCTCAGCCTCTGTCCGTTCGCCGATCAGAGCAACCGTTGGTGATCGTCGCCTTCGCCGCACGTCACCGCTTCTCCTTCACGATCGTGTAGCATCATCTCCTTCGTCAACTCAAGTCATCGTGCATCTCCTGCCTCAGTCCAATCTCGTGAATCCAGGACGTGAATCGAACTCACAAAGCTCACAAAGCTCAAGCCATCGTCGCCGCAGCAAGGCCGACCTGCAACAAAATCAAACCGATGAAGGAAAATCAGATTTCCCTTGTTATTGGGCTTGAAAAAAGCAATTGGCCCATCTAATATTATAAAGCAGAAGAATGAAGAAAGTCGAGATAATGTTGAGCAAATAAAAGGAGGACACGATTCAAAGAACAATAAAAATCAAGACTCGGTTTACTTAAAGTTGAACCAAGCTGGAGTATTTATGACTAAAACAGACTTCAATTATCCCGAGTTGGCCGGAGCATAATCAACGTCCGAGCTCCCTGACACGATATTCAGACTCACGTCTCAAAAATAACAAAACAGTATTACAGCTCGTCTACCGAGCTCACCAAAAATTCAGGTATCACCTATCATAAATTTTTAATTTATTATCCGAAGATATTTTCTTTTCAGATTATATCACAGGATCCGTTCCTTCAAGCCGAACTTAAGCAGTTCGCCGAACTCGTACAGTTCGTATCATCAAGCCGAACTTAAGCAGTTCGCCGAACTCGTACAGTTCGTATCATCAAGCCGAACTCAAGCACTTCGCCTACCTCGCAATCGAACACATCGCCCACTTCGCAGTAAGGCAGCTCGTGGTCGAAGCTCGACGATCCGACAGTAAGGTAGCTAGCGGTCGTAGCTCATCGGTCTAACAGTTAGGTAGCTCAGTCGCAACTTACTCATCGCGCAGTCACAGTTCGCCGATCTCGCAGCCCCACCTAACTCACGATCACAGCTCGCCGACCTCCTGCTCGCCAAACTCACGATCGCAGTTCTCCGACCGCACAGCTCGCTGACCTCGCAGTATGACAACTCGCAGTCGCAACTCGCCGACCTTACAATTAGTCAGCTCGCAATCACAGCTCGCCGACCTCGCAATCTCGTACGAACTATCGAACCGAACTTGAAAAAGCCGAGGCCGACCTCGCACTTGACTAACAAACACCGAGCTCAGCCTCGAGTTCAATCTCTCGTCTTTAGTAATTTTTGCAGGAACAAAGCCGAACAACGACTAAAGGGAAATTCGACCAGATGCTGATTTTAACTCCAACCAGGCTAAAGAATTATCCGCCGAACTCGAACACTCATTCGCCGAACTGAGGGGGGGACTAATTGTTAGAGGGGGATTTAGCACTCCCCCGGTTTAACCCGGTTTGAGTTGAAATCAGCCCAACAATCGACTTCAAGGCCCATCGAGACCGATCCACGAAATTAAAGGGAAATTTCCTTTAATTAATAAAAAGAAGATTTCCTTTATTTGGATAAAGGCAAATCCCGAGAAGAAAGGAGATTATCCTTATCAGCTTCAAGGAAAAAGGATAATTGCCAATACAAAGTCAAGAAGGAAAAGGAAGAGTTAAAGACTTCAAGACTTATAAATAGGGAAACCCCCTATTCATAATAATCATATCAAAAAATCTCATCACATCCTTTGTAACAAGAACTACGTTTTGGCTTGATCCCTATTTGAAGGGTACGTAGGCAGCCTTCAACGGCACAGCTATAAATCTAATAAAAATAATTCTCCTAAATTCTAAACTGAATTCGCCGATCTACGATATGTGCGAATTTTGGTTTAACAGAACCGAAACTTTGTTTCTGATGATTTTATCAATTCTATACATGTTCTTTCTATCATGAAAATGTTTATTATTATTATAATATAGTTGAGATAGATTTCATATGCCAATACCTATATTAATTTCTGAGACCTGTAAACATTAAATATTCTTACCATTTAAGATATTTACAGTAGACCAAAAAATCATAATAATTTTTTTTTACAGTAAGTGAGATTCGATTTTATGTAAATTCGGTACTTATAGTTTGGATCTCTGAACTGTTTTAAATATTTCTGTTGTCGACAAAAAAAAAGAAGAAGCTGGAACTCGATTTATGATCTTGATCCACATGACAAACTCTCTATCCATTCAAAAAGATTACTGAATTACATGTTTTTAGTTTTTTAATCTATACTAATTAGTTTTTATCAAAAAGATTACTGAATTACATGTTGTCTCATCACAACTAGACTAATTAGTTTTTACCAAAAAAAACTAGACTAATTAGTATATGTTTTCCCTGTATCTCTAGCTACTCTCTCGAAATGTATGATTGAAAAGATCATAACCATGTACTTGTTATCTTGCATTTAAGAAAACCATTTAACAAAAAATATGATGCATAAATCGTCGTCATTCCTAAATTTTGAATCGTGTTTTGATCTATATTTTAGTTTAAATAAAATATTATGTGTTAATTCAGCTGAGTTGAAGATTTGAATGTGAATTTGAATTTACTAGATTTTGAATGCGCTTTGAAACAACCTTTGGGATGGTCTGTTCCAATACAGCCAATCTATCAACTGTACCGAATCTACGAAAGCAGGAAGCAATTTAATCTCTTTCGTTTATCTTCTATGTTTTTTTCTTAAAATTGAGACTAATATTATGTGGAGGAAACTCATTTTTCTACAAGTTAGAAACTAAGAGTTCTTGTATTGGTGGAGTTTAAATTATTTGATAAATGTTTAAATTATTTTATTTTAATATATATCTTAAGGTAAAAAGGTGTTTGACAAATCTCTACTCCCGTCTACATTTAGTCTTATTTATCAATAGTAAATGATGCATATATAAATGGAGAAAAAAAAATGATGCATTGTATATATGCTTATATAATATTAGTCTTAGTTTTCTACGCATTGTTATTATTAGTCCTTATAATTGACTCATTTTTATTATACACACATGACACCTATATACTTGACATCTATGTATATATATATATATATGTACTTTTACTTTGATAATAAATTCATTGTTGTAGCTGAGATAGAAGTGCTACATTATGCATTTTTGTTTCCCGCAGTTATATGGATTTATTTGCAGATATATAAATACAACGTATCAATTACTTTGAATAGAAATATAATTAAGAATGTGGCCCGTGGAATATGGTTCTTAATTTTTTTTTTTTATAAGAAAGTTCCTTTTTGAATGGATAAAGGCAAACCAAAAGACCTTTCGTTACACACACATACAAAAAAAAAAGAGCTTTCGTTAGTACCTCAAAAATCAAAGAGCTGACCAATTTCCACCAAACTTATCCCTAATATGTCCCCCAAAAGAAGTAATTAATTAACTTCTACTATAATAGTATGAGCTAAATTAAATAACAAATATATTTTCAAGAAGCTGAATAAATTGAGAGAAGTAGAAAGATAGCGTTGTCGATCTTGATTGTGGCAGCAAAGATAGAGAAATAGCAGACCCAATAACTCTTTCAAAACGAACTGGCTCGCTCGATCACTGACTACGTGTCGTTCTTATGCTTCTCGGACGACAGGTAGTTGTAACGTGCACCTCGTGATTTTTCTTACGTAGTTGACGTGTTACTATTTTATATATTTAATCAAATTATTTTTCTTTTATATTAACGTCAGTCCATACGATATATTGTGGAAGTCGGATCCTAGATGTGGAGTTTAAAGTATTTTCGGAAAAGGATACATATACATGTATCGGAAGCAAATACGATATATTAATGTAGCAACCAAAAAAAGAAAAGAAATAGATTAGAATTAAGGAATGATTACAATGAACCTAAATTATTACTCAAATTATAGTCCAGAGATATATCAAGGTGTAGGAGTCATCTATAATCATGAATAAATAAAACTATCTCGTATTATATGTATCCTTTTCCGAATTTTGCTACATGATACAACATTATGACCAAATTTGCTACAAAACAATATTATGACCACGTTTTTTTTTTTTTTTTGGATCAAGATTATGACCAAGTTATTATTCAAAAAAAGAAGAAGATTATGACCAAGTTGTTACAGAGACTGTAGCCACGTTTTATGAAGTCACTTAGATATAATTATTCTAAAGCTAAGCTGAAGATTTTCCTAAATACATCAATTTAAATATGTCGTGTCTCAAAGAAAACGTTGAAAGAAGTGGATATAAGTCCATATTTCTCTAGACAAGAAGACTGAATGATCATGCCAAAATTCTTTTCTTTCTTTTTTTTCGTCAACTTCGGCCAAAATTCTTTTAAATATTCAGTCTTTTTTTTTGTTTAGTTATAAAGAAGAAAGATGGTTTATAAAGACTACTGGTTTGGATATTTCCTACCACTTCCATAAAAATCGTTATTTCAAACAGGAAAAGTCTAACAAGATTATACAAACTCGAGAAAATAAGTAAATAAAAACAAAAAAATAAGAAGACATTTCTAATACCAAACTTAGGCAACCTAAAATAACCATTTGGCTTGTTGTGTTAATTTCCTTATATCATACTCCCTCCGTTCTGAATTAACTGATGTTTTAGAGAGTTTTTTTTTTCCACAATTAAGTGATGTTCTCAATTACCAATGCAAAATTAAATGATTTTTAATTATTTTTGACCAATTACATTTTATAGACTATTTGTTCATTGGTTCAGATGAATAATAAATGAGGTTTTAGTATAGAAAAAAACAAAAATTAATTGTTTCCTTAATTTGTGTGCATACTACTAAAACATCACTTAATTCAGAANACTTTTTTTTTTTTTTTTTTTAATCATCTGGATTAATATTAAATGGAAAAGAGTTTGGTTCTGGAATTGAGAAAAACAAAAACAGGGACCAAGAGGATACAAAACCAAAAACATCAGAGCCTAATAATAAGGACTCAAAAATGAAATAACAGTTTCGCTAGGTAAAGAGACTGATGTGGACCGGTCCAGACCTCATGCGGGAATGATATTCTAGATCAAGTTCTGGTCTCGTTGGATACGTCGAGAATTTCTTTTTGATGAAATGTTATTTTCATTTACTATTCAAAAAGATAATTTTTAAATACTGTTTGCCACTAATATATAGACTCTAAAGTGCCAAAGTTTCGGTGGAAACATTTAAGAACTTAATTAAAAAAAATTATAATAAATTAAAGCAAAAATTAATAATAATTAATTATAATGAAGATAAGATCAGGCAGAACATAGATCGACGAATCTTTATTGCTGGAGGTGGCCATGGCCGGTCTTGAAAAATATTGAGATTTTTATAAAATTTGTATAAAAATAAGTATATTTATAGAAATTGTATAAATATAAAATATTATATCTAGACATAAATTGTACTATAAATTTGTATTTAATCGAATAAATTGTAACAGTATATATTAAACTTCTTACAAAATAAGAACAAAAAAAACTTCTCTAAATACAGCAATTTGTTTGTGATTTTTTTTGTTTAATCTAGGAGTGATCCATGCTTTCTAGACCCAGATTAATTTTCTAGAGATCCAACGAACCTGTACACATCCACAATTTATGAAGCAAAGCATTGGTGGTCAAACGCACTCGAACCCAGGAGGAGGGCACATACCCATCCCAACCGATTTGATTATTACCACTAGGCCAAGAGCACTTGGTTAGCAATTTATTTGTGTTGAGTTTTGAACTCTTTTTAAACTTTTATAG
The DNA here is from genome assembly GCA_002933935.1 of Eutrema yunnanense. NCBI lineage: Eukaryota > Viridiplantae > Streptophyta > Magnoliopsida > Brassicales > Brassicaceae > Eutrema > Eutrema yunnanense. The sequence continues at coordinate 88,035 of PKML01002721.1, forward strand.
AATAAAACAAATACACGGTTAATTAATTATTTAGCAAAACGGATACAAATAAAAAAAATGCCGCAAAAATTTAGAATTTTCTCTCCGGAGCCACCTCCATTCTGGTCTATGAATGGGTTTTATTATAGATTTTTAGTCATCTATGGATCCATCGGATGTTTATGATCAACATGGCTTGCCAAGCAGACCAAAAGCATAAGTTTTTGTCTCAATTAGCTGTATGTATATATTTTTTTAATCGAGGGGATCTCATCGGCTTTCTAGGTCTTAAGACTAATCTCGCAAATCGCGTCCACCCTTTTATAAGCCTTTACGGGCCACCAACGCTGGTGTCACTGGAAAAAATGGGATTCAAGCCAGCGTGGAGCTCTTAAACATCCCAACGCTAGTCAAATGTAGAGCCCTTAAACATCTCACCGGGTGGAAATCGAACCCGTATGCGCAACACTAAACATACAAAATCCAAATCAACTTAGTACTAGCCTATCACCTTCCGGACTAGTCATGTATTTGTCCACACTGTATTTAACTAATGTTTGAGTACCTTGAAGTGATCTCGAATTAGCTAATTGTAATTTGATGCAAGCATGTTCCATGCTTCAAGGGAGATGTTGACGCTGGTATTCAAATGTATTTGTTTGAATAGAACCAATGATGGAGATGGTGTTGAGAATCACCAAAATTGGCGATTGTATCACTAGTTAAAGAGAGTATGGAAATCATTGTAGAAGAGAAAATAAAAATGGAAGTCAGGATCTTTTGGAAGAAGCTTTTGATATTATGTTTAAAAAATGGTAGAAGATGATATAATTGTATGATAAATATTACACTATAGATAGAGTCATGGTCATATACAAAAGATACATATAATGAGATACTAATCGTAACAACAGAAAAAAAATCGAATAACATCTCCAAAAGCTGCAACATTTCTGGAAGCATGGACGAATCTTGTCTCAGTCTAAGATAAATTAACAAGACGACATAAGAACATAGTTGCGGTATATTTCATTCTTGTAATTATCAACATATTTTTTTTTTCTTTGGTATTATCTCACAGGTCATTTGATAGTGGATAATCATTGTCGAAATTAGCTTGGTTTTCACATTGAAAATCAATTAAACTCGTTAATGCCTTTGTAAAAAAAATTGAGGCGTGATTATGACAAATTTTGAGATGCACAATTAATTATAAACTCAACAGTGTGATTATTCCATATTTGGGTGATTTGGCACCGAAGAACCAAATTATTTGGTCGTAAATATAAGATAATACCAAAGACGAATTGATATATTGGTGAAGCTTTTGGGTTACNGAGAGTTAATTTACATGGTCTAGATCCTGCCTTATAGAAGATGTACGGATTCACGGACTCCGAATCTTTTAGTTATATATATAAATCAAAGATAATCAAAGATATTTGAGTATTAAAAATATATGAGTATATATATAAGGGAAATGTGAAAACGGGGATCTGACTACTCCCTTTTAAAGACTACTTTAGGGATATATTTTTATGTAATACAACAAGTTTTGCTTAAGTGCGAATGTGGAAATAATTTAATTGAGTTGCCTAAGTCAATCAACCGTTGAAACGGAAAAGAGGAATTTAGGAGCCACCGTAAAGGTAGAAAATAAATTATTACAAATAAAATAAATTACGTCATAACTTAAATATATGACATCATGTTATCATTCTCCTCTGTCTCTCTCTCTCTATATATACACTCGCAATCTTCCTTACCATAAATCACTTCACTCTACACAGAACACTTTCGCTCACAAACTACTTTCGTTTTTTAACTCCTTCCTTATTTAAACTCAACTAATTAACCCAAAAGAAAATAAATTATCAGTTTAGCCCCCAAGAAATCAAGAATCATGCTAAAGATGGAGATTAACGGTGGTACTTCGGCTGCTACACCTACTGCCTCCGCCGTCGCCGCCGTGTCAGAAACAACCACTCCCGTCACCTCTCCTTCTCCCACTTCTTCACCTCCGCCGCCTTTTTCGCCGCAGCAGCCGACACAACCGCCGGTGGTGCTTAGCCCTTGTGCTGCTTGCAAGATTTTGCGGCGGCGGTGCGCCGAGAAATGCGTTTTGGCGCCGTACTTTCCTCCGACGGATCCGGCGAAGTTCACAATCGCCCACCGTGTGTTCGGAGCTAGCAACATTATTAAGTTCTTGCAGGTACTTTTTCTTTTCTTGTTTATTACTTGTTACACGTGTGTATTTTCTATGTATATGTCATCATGCACGTGTGTACATGACCAGAATATTTCACATTTGCTTATTAATATTTAACATCAAAATTATAATGTGGAAAATTAACACAAACAATCTCTAGTGGTTATTAAAAAAAAAAAAATTACAATAGAAAGTGTTTTTGTTTTGTTTTTTAGTAGTTACTACCAAGTTTTGTTTGTTATTTGTATATAAATAATTTAACTTTAATTTCTTAATTGAAAAAAAAAATCTGGTTTTCAAAATGTGAAAAGGAAGTTAAAGTGGTTAAAAGTCTAGTTGTTGAACAATAATGGGTTCATAAGTCATGTGACCGAAACTAGGGTCTACACTTGTAATGAAAGGTCAATAACAACCTTTCCTCAAAGCAACATGCAGCCTCCTATTATACATGTTCAACATAAAAAAAAAAATATATATATATATATATATACATATCTAACCCTTTAAGAAAAAAAAAGAATAAAAGTCTTATGTATAATTACATATGTCTATTTCAACAATTCATTTTCATTCACCTTTGGATAAAAGTCAAGGATTTCTTCAAGGTCAAACATCAAAAACACAAATTACAATATTAAATATAAAACAAAATTCAATCATTTCAAACACCCAACATTATGCTACTATCCACATTCCACAAAATGTCCAAGACTTTATCTCCTCTTCTTAAAAATACATGTTTTAGTGAAATATGATTTGATTTTTAAATATGTACCATGCATGTTTTGTTTTTGTATCAGGAACTTCCGGAATCGCAGAGAACAGATGCGGTTAATAGCATGGTCTATGAAGCAGGAGCTAGGATGAGAGATCCGGTTTACGGATGTGCGGGTGCAATTTACCATTTGCAGAGACAAGTGAGTGAGCTACAAGCACAACTTGCTCAGACTCAAGTAGAGCTAGTGAGCATGCAACTCCAAAGATCAGATCTACTAGAATTGTTATATAAATTGGAGCAAAGTAAGTTATCAGCACAAGAGCAAGGACAACAAAATATGTCCTTTGAGAGTTCATTTGAAAGTGGTGATGAGTTCATTAGTAGCCCCGACGAAGTGAGCAATGATTTGGGATTCCTTGAGGACAACAACAACAACAATAATTCATCAATGTCGTGGTGGGATCCTCTTTGGACATGATCATAACTTATGGTATTATTAGCTCACCTTAAAGCGCTTTAGTGGTTACTTCCATATGCATGTTGAAGACCTAGGATATGATATATGCGGAGGGTTTTTTTTTGTTTTTTTTTATTTGTCTAAGTCAACCAATCATATGTAAGCACGTAACGAAACTGCTACAAACTTGTCAAAACATGTACGTGTTAGTATTATATGTATTATATATGTAGGAATGTTAGATAAAAAAGAAGAAGAGAGGTTGTACTAAGATTCTAAGAATCTTCTCCTAACGCTAATGAGAAGGAGATAATTGAGATGCAATTTAAATTTAATGGCTAAACCGTTTTGTATAATATTTTGTTGTTGTTATAGTTTATGGTTTTTATTTGTTTTGTACGTGTATGCGTTACGGATTGATTCTCCACAAACATGAAACTATTTAACCACACTCTCATTTGGCCAGTTGCTGTAAATTCATTAGAAAATTCGGTAAGTAAACTATTCAACGACTACACTCACTTTAGAGAGATTAATCGGTCCTATAAGTTAGGATCACCTCCTGGTTACCAAAAAAGGACTGTTCCAATAAAGAAAAGAAAATATGCCTTAACGACATCGAACCACTGAGTTGAACAACAAGAGCAAAACAAAACTTATACCAAGCAATTAGAGACTCGGAACAAAGTTTTTGTGTAACGAAGAATGTGACATCTTGAAGAACAAGTGTTACAGATTCCTCGATCAATAATCATTATATTTTCTTTAATAATGAGAAGGAGGTCATTGTTAATTTTTTTCGTGCTCACTTGGAAGCGACTAATGTGCAGTATCTCTTTCTTCTGACAAGTGATTTGTTGTGTACCTTATGAATAATGTAAAATTTCAAGTTCTTGAAAAATGAAAGCATACAATGTGAAAGGCGAATTAACTCCATTCGCTAAGGAAACGACGAAGACATGACACGTCCCTGTAGACTATACAGAGAGTAAAAGACATTACGCGTTTGCTCCATGTGACAACATGTATACATATGTATATGATCTATTTATACGCACTCATGTATGTGTGGACAAATAAATTTTAATAATTAAGGTTTAATTACTGATGGAATTAACTAACAACCTCGATGTTAAAAAGAAAATCTAACAACTTTAATGATGGTGTTTTCAAGGGTAAAAGTTATTTGGACTATTGACCTTAATCATTGTGTTCCGATTCTCCCAAATTTTTCTCTTTCGAGTATAGGAACGTGATTCTCGAAATTCTTTTTTATTTAATTTTAAGTAACTAATAAAAGACAAATATTATCTAAAACTCGCATTTTTCTAGTAAATCAATTACTAACATATAATAATAATATAATTAAAAAAAAAACATATAATAATAATAATAAAAAATGTGTGTTACCGACATTTATCACACAAAATGTCTACGTTGACTTCAGCACTATTTATATGAATATGGTTTAATTAACACAAGCAAATAAAGAACAAAATCAATAGTGGTCCAAAACTACTAATGTATACATATTACCGACATCATGTGCATCCCACGTGACTGTCATGAGACAAGCAAAAGAATATTATGGGCATCGTTATTCGTTATTTGTCGGCACGAAGTAGAAATGACTGACTAATCACCACCATGAATTATGTATAAGAAGAAAGATGAAAAAAAAAATCTGATCTATTTAATTTGACAAAGTATCACAATAATATTTTTATAGCGGAATGTGACATTAATTAATCAATAGTATATTTTTTCTTTAAAAAAATTAAAACATGTTTTTATTTAGCTATTACTATTTACTTATTTTTATTATAGTATGAACAAGATGGCCTGAAAAAATGAAATAAGTCTGTATACAGTAACTTTGACCCACAAAAGAAATTTGCTTCATACCTCAAAAGATTTGTAGCCAAAGAAAAAATAAAAATAAAAATAAAATACATCTTAATTTTCAAGAACACAAAATGTTTACCAGGTACGTAGTCTTAGGAATGTCAATTAGGGCCAAAATCCAAGGGCCGGTCCGGCTCGGCCCTGAAAAATATCGGGTTCGGACCTAGAAATATAAGCCCAAAAAAAATTCGGGTTTTTTGGACTATTGTATTTTTTGGGCTTAGCCCGATCGGGTTTGGGCTAGCTCGAAAAACTCGAAATTTTACATTTTAATTAGTTAGAGATTTTATTTAAAAATTTATATTTTTAAAAATAATAATTTGATATATTTTCTATATAATTTGACAAAACGTATTAAAAACGTACCATTATGGAAGAAGGAAAATCTAAATTAACTATATACTTAGAAGACGATATGTTGGAACTGGATTTTTATGAAGACATAGATGTTTTAGAATGGTGGAAGTGTCAGTCACAACGTTATGGTGAGTTAGCTCGTATGGCATGTGATGTTTTAAGCATTTCGATAACTACAATGACATCATAGTCTACATTTAGTATTGGTGTGCATGTCTTGGATAAATATAGAAATCGTCTTTTACCAAGAAACATTGAAGCACTAATTTGTACACACACTTGGTTGGATGAATTTATATTTCGTGATCCAGATACCATTATCATTCATCCATATTATTAAAATCATTATCTATAGACTTTCAATGATAATTCTATATGATTTATACATGTCAAATTTTAATTTTTTTTATTTATATGTAGCTCTTGATGGTGATGAGGATTTAGAAGACGATGAAGGAGATTCTAATCTAAACTCTACTACCTAGATTTGAAGTGTTTTGATTTTATGTTTTATTTGGTAATAAAATTTATTTGAATTTTATTTATTTTTTTGGTCAAACTTTTGCTTTTAAATTTAATTGGATTTGATATAATACATTGGAATTTAGATTTATTTTGATAAATATTTTGTTTTTGTTTTTATTTTTCATTTGAGAGTTATGAATTTTTGTGTTTATAAAAAAAAGCCCAAAAAATCCGAAAAGCCTTAAAGCCCTGTCCAGACCGGACCCTGCTTTAGAATATAGGTCCGATTTTTTTCCAGACCGGACCAGACTCAAATATATACGGATTTTACGGGTTTCGGGCCGGACCGGGCCAGGCCAGCCCGATTGACATCCCTACGTAGTCTAAGTTTGATAAAAACAATATTTACGTATGTATTTCTGCCAAAATATCATCGAACATTGGTTCTGGATTTTAAAACCCATGAACTAAAAATCCAAAAATTTATCGTTTAAAAAAACGCGATTGATATCGTTAATCCTATATATATATATATATCAACACTTTTACGTAATATTTAAATTAGGTTTGAAGGCAATCAGGGTGTATAACTGTAATGATTACAAAAATTGGCTTTACTTTTTCTAGTCCCTTTGTTATCATAAGCCGCCGAAAGGAAAAACAGAGTACCTACCTTGAGTCCTTCCAATTTCATAATTGCATCAGTTAGAGAACTCCACCAAACCAGGACCTCGAACTCGACCAAACCAAGACCTCGAACTTCATCGAATATGGGTCTGTTCGTTTGTCTAATACTTGCGGCTGCAACCTGCGACCAAATGCTGTGTCCAGACGCGACTGATTGTTGTTCGTTTGACAGCTGCGCAGCTGATCTTTTCGGTTGGTCGCAACAGTGCCAGTCGCAATGTTGAAAAAATCCAATATCCAAAAATTTTAAACGCAGATCGCTGCGTCCAGACGCTGGAGGTTACATCTGATAAACGAACAACAATCGACTGCAAACCGCAGTCGCAAGAGCATGCGGCAAGCAAACTAACATACCATCTTTCTAAATTTTCCTGTGCGTCCGACTCATGCCAATTCCTATCTTTAATCCTATAAAGAAAATTATTAAATCAAACTTCACAAAAGTGAGGTTTTTTATAGTGTTGGAGACTCGATAACAAGCGAAAGATTTAACAATTTTGGTCACATGACTGGGTTAACCAATCATGTAGAAGACCACTGGCCTGCAAGACTCCAACTAACTTGTGTATATTTTAAAACATTAGATATGTGTTTGGTTATGAATATGTCGATATATTTGGAAACAAAAAAACTATTTCAAGCCCACATGGACGTGGTCGAGTGGTAGTGGGGAGGTGGGATTGTTCCACCAACGGGGATCCCAGGTTCGATTCCCCCTCTGTGCTGGTGCTCGAAACATTAATCACGACCATGTGTGGAACCTGGCACTGGGCTTCGGCCCAGTTGAAAACCCGTGAGGAAGCTTTGTCAGTTGGGCCAACTCACTCTAGGCAATAGTCGGAAGCCGCGAAGTCTTACTGGTTTGGCATGTGGTAGCCAGTCACCATCTCTCCGATAGGATGTCGACCGGACAGCCTAGGTTATCAAAAAAAAAAAAAAAAAAAAAAAAAAAAAAANATTTTTTTTTTGTTACATAAAGAGTGTCACTTTAGATTTTCAATGCAAATTTTGGCACAAAATACTTAATTTAACCTTAGTTTAATGAAGAATTCCAAAAATTATTATATATTTGAAGGGTATAATTGAATTTTCAATATGTTTTATTAATTTGTGTGTAAAGTGTCAAAATGACACTTATTATGAAACAGAGGGAGTAATAACTATTATTAACATAGAAGTTCAATTCGCATTTAAGATTTCTGATTTATGGTTTAATAATGTTGGAAATGATTTTCTAGGTGTTATGCTGAATGTAACACATCGATGAAGCGTACGACATTCCGGACAACGTACGACAACTCCGCGCAATACGTTCCAACTCTCTGTCTACTAAAGAGGTACACCGTACCGGAAATTGCTATAGTAGACTCATTAATCAAACTAACTATCGTAGACAAACGTACAGTCACAATTCCTCGAAGCCAACAAAGCATTAAATGTTTCTACACGATGAAGCTACGCCTATCTGAAATGCTCTAAGCATGCTCTTTTGATCGAGTTAACATCAAACCATACTACTTCAATATAGTCACGTCACATGCCATCCCTGTAAGCAGACTATGACTAGGAATACTTGTTTCGGCTATGATTAAAACCGATATCAAAATCCGGATAAGATATTCTACTATAAATACATCATTTGTTGGAAGCAAAAGAGATTGAGAACTCGACCAACCCAAGACCTTGAATACTAAATCCCAATTTTAGTTCATGCCATATGTAAAATATATACGTATAAAGTAAGAAGAGTGATGCATGTGAGGACGACGAGCATCACTTGAACTACCTCACGCTAAACAGATGCTTCGACCTTACGCTAAAGACAACATCTCTCATCATTTCATGCATTGACAAAATCTTTGATCGAGAACCATCTTGTCGGTCGTACCCACCTCCTTGAAAGCTCTAACTCTTTTTTTTTTTTGATAACTCAGATGATCTCAAGCATATGGAGGGGTTCAGACTAATCCTGAGATGGGCCAGATCATGGGTTTACTAGTCCATCAGGTTAATTCTCCGGACCAAAGGCTCAGAGTCCCACTGGCCAAGAACTAGCATTACAAGTTCCCAGTAGTAATCGAACTCGGAGGGGACCGCTCTTAACGGATTTCCAAGTCTTCTACCACCAGGCTACCACCGCGTGGTTTAGCTCTAACTTCACCACGGGAAACTTTCATCTCTTCCTCAAATAGACAAATACTTTATGTTTAGCTGAATGGACTCATGATCAATTATTTACGAGACCCAACATTAGACTCACACCTCTTCCTTCCATGAATATATTAATCTTCCGGCCAATTATATCATGATCGTTCCTTACTTGAGTGTCAAAGAGTTTTTGAGCGAAAAAACTACGTTATCGACTCTTGAAGGATCTCTAGCCGGCAACTGAATGATGAGACCCCAGCACGAGCACCAAGTGGAACTGAGTTAAGTTCCTTTCCTAGCGGTTGAATCGCCTACCCTACACTCACTAGCGACCCAGATAACGACGTTCTCTCACAACGAATAAATTCAACCATGCATTTTTTAGATTCTGAAATCTGTCCCAAACAATTAGCATAAAATCCTATATATTTATACTACTTATTAGCATAAGAGAACATTAATATCCAAAGTAACTTCCAAACTTGTTCAACCCATTAAAAATAGCTAGGATTTAACCCGCACTAGTTATAGCGCGGGATAATTTTGTTTAAAAAAAATATTTTGAAATTTAAGAAAAATTGGTTTTATTTGAATTTTATAATATGTTTAACTCATGATTATATATAGAATTGTCAAATGGAATAATTTGTCTATTTAACCCGTTTTGCAGTAAAATATTATTTGGGCTAACACGCGAAACCTATAATCTTGAAAACATAACTCTAATATGCAACGTTTAATGACTCTAGTTTTGTAGTTACTTCACGAACTATTAAAAAAATCAATTTTCTTATGTCTAACTTTTATAAAATTAGTAAAATATTTTTCAACTTTTATTTTGATATATATTCAAATAAAATATAATAAATTATAGTGAAAAATATAGCAAGATTTTGAATAGATATTTTTCTTTTAATATTTATGGATTGCTTATTATTTTAAAATATATAATATTAAAATAATTAAAAACTAAATAGTAAATAACCTCTTTAATGATAAATAAATACTTTTCATATTTTTATTAAAAATTTTAAAAGACAGTTATATCATTTCTTATTTCAATTATTATTTATTATTTGTAATGGCATAATATATAATAAGTTACAAAACAAAGTTCATTTTCAAAAATGTTTTCTTAAGTAATATTATAGAGATGTATACACACAAACTTCATTAAAACTTTTTTTTGTATACATCAACTGATTCAATAAGGATATTGGCTTCTTTTTTTATTTGGATGAAACCAAAAGAGTCGCGACCTGAATTACAAGATGAAAATAGTATAGCAATGAGTTGAGTGAGATTTTTCTTCTCTAATTTCAAACATGCAATAATTTGACATGATGCTCATCCCCGAGCGGCGGTCAAACGGAGGGGTGATTAATGCAAGATGCTAGCTACTATATGTGGCCACTTAACGACTCATTTTCCATAACTAATTAGTCCAACCTACGTATGTCGCCAATGGTGACGAATATACATGAATGTAGACAAAATGGTAGTCAATATAATTACTAAGGAATTCTTGAGCGAGAGCTTATTGAGTTTTTGATAAAAGCTACGGTTTTATTATTAACCGTGTAAATAATGTTTACAAAAGATTTATATATAAGCCCTAAAACTCAATACAAATAAGAATAAGAATATGTTTTATTTTTAATTCTTATCAGATATTTAAAGCACCATTAAGTAACACAACTCAATCGTTAATATAGTGGTATCTAAATAGTTGAGACATGGAGATCTACGTAAGGTACGATCGAAATAAATCAATAAAACACAAATCAAGTAATGAAATTAATTAATTAGTTTTTTTTTACCAAATAGTGGTAACTCATCCGATTGAAACTATATATATTTTAAAAGTGCGTCAGTCTGAATTTGAACTCTGATGATACAAATGAGACTCGTTAACGTTGGTCAAAACTAGCTTGATAAAAGAATACTAATTGGCGGTAAGACGATATGTTTAGTCTTTAGGAATATAAGAAAACATGTGGAACCAAGATAAGGTCTGGTGGATACGACGCGCCAACAAGGCTAAAAGCCTTTACAGCTTAGCGGTAAGACGATATGTTTCCTATTAGATTTTTCTTCTATGTTTAATAATATAATTAAAACAAATAGATCAAGACAAAGTCCAAACTCTACCTCCTATCTTAATATATTGTTTGATGGAATATAAAGTAATGTGTAAGAGATATACACTAATTAGTTTTGAGTTAGAAATCTATAAAATTTAATTTGGTATTAGTGTTAATTATAGTCATGTAATTTGTTTTAGGTAAGGTAGTCCAAATACGATAAATTATCAATTTCAAAATGAGATTCGGTTAAAAATAAGTTTGAAGAATCATCATTTTAAATTTTTGAGTAAGCATGTTGAGAATTTTACATTGAAAACTTAACATTATTCATTCAAAGTAGGAAACAATATGTACATAATCTAATTACAAAAACAATAAATTTCTAGAAATAAATATTACTTTTTAACATGCTTGGCCACATGCACACGGTTTGCGTAGTTTGTCAACATGTTAAATAAATAAATAAATAATGAACAAAATTCTAAAGTTATTATCATTTTTTGTTTTGGTTGAAAAAATCTCTGTTTTCATTTCTTTTTAGCTTTCTCAGTCTTCAAAATAGATATAGTGAATGCAAGTGAAAATGTGTAAGCGTGTGAAGGGGACAGTGCCAAACTTGAATAAAATGGCGCAGTCTTTTCTGTTTTTGCATGGCTCTCTATTCTCATTGCATCCAAACCCGCACGGTTTAGAAACAGATTTACTCGTTAACTAGGATATGTAGTTTAGTGTTTTGTGGTATTGTATTGTATTGTATTACACTGTCACAATCATAATACCTATTGTTGATAAAAAAAAACAGATGTATATATATTCGGAAAAAAATGAAATACGTACAAACTATTTTTACTATATGAAAACTACGTATTTACGGGAAATAATTAGCGACAAAATAAATCTGTTAATCTTTGATAAAAGAAGGAGAGAATGATGTGGAGAATGAACTAAGTAGTTTTGTAATATATTATGTTAATTTTTTTTTGTACAAAAAATGACATATTTATAGGATATAAATTAATTATCAAATTACAAGACAATAAAAAAATGAGAAGAAATGATTGATGAATCAAATTATCAGTAGAAAAAAAAAGAAGACATAATCTCTATATACTCGATGTAGACCCTTTGTTCTACCTCAGTTTTCGATATTTTCGTTGTCATCATGATCAACAAGTTTCAAACAACTAAATGCCTTTATAAATAACTTCAAAATTCTATCTTGACAAGATTAAATTTCAAATTTCCTTTCTAGAAGAAACTATAAACAATATTTCTGGCACAAATGGACAATTTTTTTTTCTCTAGGACAGCGCGAGACTGAGACTTGTAAGTTGATTTCTTACTAATGTCGAAGAAGAGAAACAACGCGGTTTCATTATTTTCTTTCAAAACAAACATAATTAATTATCACATCACATTCTTTTATTTAAATAATATAGAGATATTTGCATCAAGTGTTAGTTAATCAAAACATATTTTTGTGTTCTTAACACTTTCAAAATTTTGAAAAAAATAAGTAACACTTTCTCTGTTGAGAATACGATTTTGCTCATGTTTGTTATTAGTTCGTGTATTGTACACCGCTGATTCGTGCATTACTGTATATGGGTACGACTGGAAAGTCAAGGTGTAAACAGTACAAACAAATATTACTTATTTTTTTCAAATTTTTGTAAAGTACTAATACATAAACTATGTTTTCATAAAGTGACCGTGTATATGCAAGAATCCCAATAATATATATCTTTCCATATATTCTTTTGAATGTTTTCTTCTGTCTGCAAGTTGAAACTATTTGTGGATTGATTATCCGAACCGTACAAAAGGTCAATTTGACAAGCAATTTAACTTTTTATTTTCCTTCTTCTATGTAGCATCGTATTAACTTAATAAATGGTTGAACATAACAAATTTCTCAGCATACAAAATGGTTTAAAAATGCTATTACACTAAAGTTTTATTATGTGAACTATATGAATATGTTTTTGTTATTACACTAAAGTTATGCGCATGTTTAAATGGTTTAAATGCTATTACACTATATGAATAATTATTGTAATAATAAATTTTCATTCCTCGCAACAACTCGATCTTCCATTCTTTGCCAAGTGAACTGGGCCTCAAATTATTTAGAAGCCCAAACCCCAGACTGTTCCGACACTTGTAAAAAACTAGGTGTCATATGGTGAACATTTTTCTAAATTTGTTTATTGTCTAATATTATTTGAATTTTATTAGTATTGTAATTAATGTAATTGTTTTTGTTAACGTAAGATATGTAGATTGTTTACTTTTAGATAATTTTTTATTTTTTAAATTTATGTTTATATATGTGTTTGTTTAGGAGATGATACATATTTTTATCTGTTTGTTTTTTCTTTTGTTATCAATTTATGCATTTAGTTAGTATTTTTAAAGGAAAGTTATTATCATTTTTAAGTTTATGGAAGTAAATATTTTTTAGTTGATATGTATTATTAGTTATGTAATTTCTTAGTATAAATGTGTTGTTTTAACGTAATCGCTTCAGAATATGCATGATCCATTGGCCTGACAGTGACCTCCTTTTAATTATATTAGTAAACCCCATGCAATTATAAATTTATTCGAAAAATAATTTTATATATTTACTCCTCATATTAGTATGAGTGAGTGTTACATACTATTGATTAATTTATAATTCTTTCTTCATACAAATAAAAATAGAAAGCATTAGAAATCTGTAACAGAAGAGTTTGTTATTTTTTGTTTAAAACAATTAGAGTCTGCTTTTGTTACGTGTGCTTGAGGAGGTTACCTCCGCAGTAGCTACACTAAAGCTCAATGAGCCCAACGGAGGGATGAAATTACCAAACCCTTATTTATTTGGAAGACCAATGATCTTGTCTTCTAAGTTAATCATTGGTGGTGACTCCAACATCTGCGTTGCGTCCTTATTCCCTAGTTCCATTGTAGGATGTGAACGTGGGACGATATTTGTTTCTCTTATTATTCTATCCGTCATGTTTCTCATATGGGGTTGTTGAACAAATTCTTTGGCTAGAATTGGAATCATTGACTCCATTTCAGCAATACGAAATCAAAAAACTTTCAATTTTTTTTCATTTGTTGAAATCATTGGTGGTTGTAAGAGGAGACTCAAGTCTGAGAATAAATATTTGCGGTTATCGAAAGAGTTGTTTTTTATTTGCTTACGGCATAGGCAGACCGAGACTTCTCGATAACCGCAGAAGCGATGCGCGAGTTTTTGTTTTTTAAGTTTTATAATAGTTTAATTGATTTATGAAAACTTTTTAATTTATTTTTAGTAAAACAAACCATTGCTTATAGATTGTAAGCCTAATGTTTTATTTGAAACTTAACTAATTGTTTATCTTATTTCCACCTCCATCAAAATGAAAATGTAAGTGATAGTCAATCACTTCAATATTTACGGTCAATCACTTCTATATTATTTACAAATAATCATGTTTGTTTGGAATTTTCATATCTTATATATATTTAAAGACCAAATAAATCATGTTATCCAAATATCTAAATTACTGAACGTTTCATTTTTATTATTTTAAATTATGTACTTATTTTTTTTTAAAATTGATTTTCTTATATATAATTTATTTAGCAAAGTTACTATAATATGCATTATTAAACGATAATGAGTTTACTTTTTATTTATTAGATATTCTGTTTTTTATTTAAAAAAAAAACTCTATATATTTTTGATATGTTAAATTTATATTGTATATATTGTATACTATTAGTCTGGATCAAATAATATCCATTCACTAAACATCTTTTTGATATAAAACTTTAACCTTGTAACTATAATAAAGTGTGTAATATATTAGTAAAACTAAAATTTTAAATCTATTATTCTTTCAATAAATTTTGTTGATTTTTTTAAGTTTTCATGATATGAATATGAAAATTACCTTTCAAATTCCTTGCATAATTTAATAAAATGTATAGTTAATATGTATATCAAAGTTTTAACTAATTAAGTTATGAAAATTAAATATCAAAATGATGTGGCATACATGTGGATGATATATGTTATATTAATATTGTATATATATATTGTCTATTATTAGTTTGGATCAAATAATATTCATTCACTAAACATATTTCCGATATAAAACTTTAACTTTAATTGTAACTATAATCAAGTGTGTAATATATTAGTAAAACTAAAAAAATTAAATCTATTATTCTTTCAATAAATTTTATTGATTTTTGTAAGTTTTCATGATATAAATATTAAAATGACCTTTCAAATTCTTTGCATAATTTAATAAAATGTATAGTTAATATGTATATCAAAATTTTAACTAATTAAATTATGAAATTAAATATCAAAATGATGTGGCATACATGTGGATGATGATGTGTTTTCATGAGAAGTGAGAAAACCTTACTTTATATATATATACTAGTGTGTGATCCGCGCTACGCACGGACGTGAACACAATTTTGTTTTAAAAAAAATTGGTATAATATTATTTTAGTTTTATTAGTATGATTGTTAATGGATTTGTCTCTATTAGTTTAAGAAATATGGATTGTTTATTCTTAAGTTTTTTTTTCCTTTCTTAATTTTATGTTTATTTATGTATTTGTTTAGTGAGTGATCCACAATTTGAATTTTTTTGTTTGGTTGACTATTTATTCAATTAGTTAGTTTTTAAAAGTTAAGTTTTTGTCATTTTAAAGTTTAGGAAATTGTATATTTTTTTGAACCCAACTGAATACTAATAAAATAAATACTTCGAAATAGAGTTAGGTTTGTATAGTCCGAAAGTTATTTCGAATACTAATAAAAAGAAAGTTAGTTTTGTGAATTTAGAATTCTCCGAACTTTTTTAAAAAATACTTTGAAATAAGTCACTGTATTTTTATCTATTTTTACGTAAAACCGAATACTAATTAAATGTTCAGAATTTACTATTATTTATTTTCGATGATCCAGTGTTGGTGACTACAAAATGAATCTAATTTTATTTGAAAAACGATTTAATTTCTATCACTAATTTACTATCAAAATCATCGTAGATGTATAAGTTAATGGGAATATTTTAGATAATATGGGCTGATTTGGAAAAATATAAGAAATATGGGTCGAGTGTCGATTCAAATATTTAGAGAGAGAGAGAGAGAGTTATTGTGAATAGGATTATCCTTTAAAAAAACATTACCCACTGCACTAAAACCCTCGTCTTCTCCGATATCTTCCCCCATCGCCGGTGAGATTTCACTTTCAATTTCAATCACAAAGGGTGTGATCCGCGCGGACGTAGTAAATAATTTTTTTAATCTAATGGTATTTTATTTTATTTGGTCTCGTAGTTAATTTAATTATTTCTCTCAGCTTAAGATATATGTATTTGTTTTTGTTTTTTTTTAATTTATGATCATCTATGTGTTTATTTATTGGATGGTACACATTTTTACCACTTTTTTTCTTTGGTGATCAATTTTATGCTATTAGTTGAGTTTTTTAAAAGGAAGATATTTACATTTTAAAGGGAAGATATTTACATTATAAAGTTGCATAATTTTTTTTTTTAATTTTGTTTCATGTGAAGTTATTATTTTTGGAGTGTTTCATGTATGATTTTAACCCTATTTATATGTGCAATATGTTTGTGATTCCTAAATCTATTTTTCTTTTATTTTTGTTGAAAAAGATTTCCATATATAACTGATTGTTTGAAGTCACTACATTTGTTTGATTTTATTTAGAATAAATCTAATCCATAATTTATAAACACTAAATTCTATAGTTTTTCTAAACTATATAAATAAACTGATAAAAGTAAATTATTAAATTGAAATTTCTTTAGATTAATTCAATATAATCTATCTTCTATTAAGTAAATGTCTTTTCAAATTATAGGGAAAACTATTGTATTAATGGATGGTAATTATTATGAGAATTGAAATATATTTACATCACATGATATATATTTTGCATATACAAAAATTTTATTTTATTCTCCTGTTGTAGTTACATTTACTTTTTATTTTTTTTTTGTCAAAAATAATATCACAAAACACAACGATCTTAAATTTTCAAACTTAATTTATATTTTTGTGTAAATACTTTTAATATGTTTCTTAATTTTTTTGGCTCTTTTTCTCCTTTTTATAGTTATGTATAATTACAATTATTATGTTAAGTATACCTAAATTTTATTTATTTGTCTCTTTATTAAATGTAAAACTTGCCAACTTATATTTTGATTTATGAATTCAGTTACATATTTAACTTATTTGTTTAATTGTTAGGACTTGTTTGATATTTTAGGTTCTTATAATATTTGCGATGCAACTTAACCTAATTAAATATTTATAAAAGTTGAAATATATTATGATAACCAAATTTATTAAACATGTTATTATTTCAAAGAACTATATTCATATAAGTTTATTATTTTCTGGTTTAATTTAGAATATGAATAATGCCTTTTCAAATTCTTTTCATAATGTTAAAACCAAATTTATAATTAATATATGTATTTAGTATGTGTATTAAATTTTTAGGATGTTGATGTGGCAGCATGAGAAGAGAGAAAAACTTACTTTATATATATAGAAGAACTATATTCATATAAGTTTATTATTTTCTGGTTTAATTTAGAATATGAATAATGCCTTTCCAAATTCTTTTCATAATGTTAAAATCAAATTTATAATTAATATATGTATTTAGTATGTGTATTAAATTTTTAGGATGCTGAGGTGGCAGCATGAGAAGAGAGAAAAACTTACTTTATATATATAGATCTGGTTTAATTTAGAATATGAATAATGCCTTTTCAAATTCTTTTCATAATGTTAAAATCAAATTTATAATTAATATACGTATTTAGTATGTGGATTAAATTTTTAGGATGCTGAGCTGGCAGCATGAGAAGAGAGAAATGCTTACTTTATATATATAAATTTATAACTATATTCATATAAGTTTATAATTTTCTGGTTTAATTTAGAATATGAATAATGTCTTTTCAAATTCTTTTGATAATGTTAAAATCAAATTTATAATTAATATATGTATTTAGTATGTGTATTAAATTTTTAGGATGCTGAGGTGGCAACATGAGAAGAGAGAAAAGCTTACTTTATATATATATAATCGATTAGATTTGGACATATGTTTAATAAATTTCCAATTAGATTTTGACACATGTTTAATAAATTTCTAATTATATTTTAACACATAATATTAATAAGAAAAGTAAAATTTATAATCGATTCCTAATCGTAAAAGATAAAAGAAAAAAAAGTAGTTGTTATGTTTAAATTAAGGAAATTAAAAAAACTATAAATATAAATATTTATCTTTGATTATTTCACTTTGATTACATATAAATATTTATCGCATGCGAGATTCCAAATCCAAAACTCGCACGGTATCAAATTATATAGTAAGTATTTGGTTTACAATCTATATATATAAAGTTAGCTTTACTCTTTTCTCATGAAGACACATCATCTTCCACATCATTACCACATCATTTTGATATTTAATTTTCATAATTTAATTAGTTTAAATTTTGATATACATATTAACTATACATTTTATTAAATTATGCAAGGAATTTGAAAGGTCATTTTCATATTTCACTTTATATATATATACTAGTGTGTGATCCGCGCTACGCACGGACGTGAACACAATTTTGTTTTAAAAAAAATTGGTATAATATTATTTTAGTTTTATTAGTATGATTGTTAATGGATTTGTCTCTATTAGTTTAAGAAATATGGATTGTTTATTCTTAAGTTTTTTTTTCCTTTCTTAATTTTATGTTTATTTATGTATTTGTTTAGTGAGTGATCCACAATTTGAATTTTTTTGTTTGGTTGACTATTTATTCAATTAGTTAGTTTTTAAAAGTTAAGTTTTTGTCATTTTAAAGTTTAGGAAATTGTATATTTTTTTGAACCCAACTGAATACTAATAAAATAAATACTTCGAAATAGAGTTAGGTTTGTATAGTCCGAAAGTTATTTCGAATACTAATAAAAAGAAAGTTAGTTTTGTGAATTTAGAATTCTCCGAACTTTTTTAAAAAATACTTTGAAATAAGTCACTGTATTTTTATCTATTTTTACGTAAAACCGAATACTAATTAAATGTTCAGAATTTACTATTATTTATTTTCGATGATCCAGTGTTGGTGACTACAAAATGAATCTAATTTTATTTGAAAAACGATTTAATTTCTATCACTAATTTACTATCAAAATCATCGTAGATGTATAAGTTAATGGGAATATTTTAGATAATATGGGCTGATTTGGAAAAATATAAGAAATATGGGTCGAGTGTCGATTCAAATATTTAGAGAGAGAGAGAGAGAGTTATTGTGAATAGGATTATCCTTTAAAAAAACATTACCCACTGCACTAAAACCCTCGTCTTCTCCGATATCTTCCCCCATCGCCGGTGAGATTTCACTTTCAATTTCAATCACAAAGGGTGTGATCCGCGCGGACGTAGTAAATAATTTTTTTAATCTAATGGTATTTTATTTTATTTGGTCTCGTAGTTAATTTAATTATTTCTCTCAGCTTAAGATATATGTATTTGTTTTTGTTTTTTTTTAATTTATGATCATCTATGTGTTTATTTATTGGATGGTACACATTTTTACCACTTTTTTTCTTTGGTGATCAATTTTATGCTATTAGTTGAGTTTTTTAAAAGGAAGATATTTACATTTTAAAGGGAAGATATTTACATTATAAAGTTGCATAATTTTTTTTTTTAATTTTGTTTCATGTGAAGTTATTATTTTTGGAGTGTTTCATGTATGATTTTAACCCTATTTATATGTGCAATATGTTTGTGATTCCTAAATCTATTTTTCTTTTATTTTTGTTGAAAAAGATTTCCATATATAACTGATTGTTTGAAGTCACTACANCTTTAATTAATTGCATATTAAAAATTATTGGATAATTAATAAATTGATACATGCCTCTTATATATTATTTAACGTTATGAGATATTATTCCTAACATGCATTTTCAATATGTTGGCTCGTCTTATTATTGAATCAATTTCAAGTTGGATCGCCAAAATCAATGATAATGCAGAGTATCATGAAACCGAAGAAAATCATGAGATTCCTATCAACTACATCTATAATGGAAAGATATGGAATTGGAATAAAATTCAACAGCAACGTTCTGTTAGTCACAGCGTAGTTAACGGAGCAGCCGATGAAAACGATGTCGATCAATTATGTGACTTGAACGACGAGGATTGGTCGCGGACGTAGTCCGATTTTGCGTCGGTGAAAAAGAAATTCGCGCCGGCGTCATTTCAAAGCCGGCGAGATGAGGGAAGTGAGAGAGGGTGACAGAGAGAGAGAGAGAGTGTTTGAGGTGAGAAAGAAGCGCGTGTGTGGGGAGGTGACCAGGACGTGTGAAGAGGCATCATTTTCTGGATTTTTCCAGTTTTTTTTAATTTTTATTTCAAGTCAAAGAGAGAGAGAGGCGATCATGTCGGGTCCGAGAGAGGCGCGACTTCAGGCCCGTTGGATCCGGCCGGAGATATTTCGAGATCTAACTCCGCCGGCGTGCATTTCTCGGCGTCGCACGGCAGCGTATACTCTAAGAAGAGCCAGAAAAGGAAGAAACGCTTTTCCTGGCACCTGATTTTCGGGGAGATGAAGCAACGGCCCTGGGTTATTCCGGTGTCGAATTTCGTCGTGGTTCTAAGAGGGAAAACACTGTGAGACCCGACGGCGGCAGCGGCGTTATCGTCGAAGCTGCGTTAGGGGCTGCCGAAGTAAAGGCAAGTGGCGGAAGCGAGAACAATTTACAGTGGGCATTGGGGAAAACAGGAGAGGACATAGTGCAATTAGCGTATCGCTGGGATCTACGACGTTTTCAATGGACCCGATGCTCCAAAATTTCTGATGGCTAATCTTTACCGTGATGTTCATAGTGAGTTAAAAGAAAACCCGCGCGTAGCGCGGATGCTCTCCTAGTAATAAATAATGGATCGAGTCAAGGTCGCAAAGAGCTATATGACCCTTGTTTTAGAGAATAATCACTGTGTAAACATAATTCGTCAACGAATAACGGAATAACAGAATAACAGAATAACTATGATTTATTATTTGATGTGAGGTTTTATTACCGAATTCAACCTCAACCTTAACTAATATGAATTAATAAGTAACCACGATCAATTGATTTTGACACGTTTTGTTGTTGATTCAAATAAGACACAAAAAAATTGTTAACACAGTTCCCTTTCGATACGTCTCGAGAAAGACGGTACTTTCAACGATCCACTAGAAACAATCAAGTGTTTATAATGATATCTCCTTGTCGCACGTATATATACTCACATATATCTTTCTCTATATTTCAGGTACAATAAGAAGAAAGAACATAAGCTAATCAACCTTAGTTCTGAGACGTGAACGTGACGGAACACAACAGATGATGCCTTAAACTGAAAAGATGAAGACGAAACCTTAGAAACCCTTGACCGTGTATCTCTCTGTTTCTCTTCTACGCCCTTCTCAATTATCTCTCCACCTCTCTTAATTCCACGACCAAAAACCCTTGTATATCGTTTATATACCAACACTAGTCTTGCGCATATGGTTATTCGGTTCGGTTATTTTGGTTTTCGGATACGTTCAGTTATGTCTTTTACTATCCATATACGAACCGAACGGTATTCGGTTCGGTTACCATTCGGTTCGGTATGGATAACATAATTAATAACCGCATGGTTTTGGTTATTTTTGGTTAACCAAAATATTTCGGTTATTTCGGTTACATTTCGAAATATTTCAGTTATTTCGGCTAAATTTCAGAAATATTTCGGTTATATTTCGGTTAAATTTTGGTTATTTTGGATAATTGGGGGAGATAAACATTATTATTATTATTATTATTATTATTTTTTTATATCCATTGGTTATCGGTTATATAACCGAACCGAAACCAATGGATATATAAAAAAAAAACCATTCGATTATTGTAATGGAACCATAACCAAACTGAACCATCAATTTCAGTTCAGTTCGGTTCTGTTCCATTCGATTCGGTTATTATGTCCAAGACTAACCAAAACAATACCAAGTGGGCTTAAGCACATAAGCTTTTGTCTTTTAATTTTTTTTCTTGTAACACACAAGCCCAATAAGCAATGTTTCGATCCGGCTGCGACCCGCCGACCCGAGCCCAGACCCGCCTTATCCTCTTTGGTTTGATTGACAAACTCTACATTTGATCTCCAATCTCAAATAATTAAATATTTATCCACTAACGAGGAATCCAAAAAGAGATAATGAAGTGAGGTGGTGGAAAGAAAACGTTATATATGTATCAAACTCTAATAAAAGAAACTGCGTGTATATAGACACGAATGCTCCATATGTTTGCATGTTCCACACGTGTCATCTTCCCTTCTCCTACATAACACATACGCGCATGCACCCTTCTTACAAGTAAAACATTTCTGAATCATCAGAGAGAGAGATAGAGGAAAAATGGAGAAAAACAAGAGAATCTTTACGTTTTTGCTTCTGGTGGTGTTTTTCCATGGAGTTATGATGATGAGATCAAATGGGTATGAAGGGGAAGAAGAGTGGGGAGAAGGAGGAAGAGAAGGAGGAGGAGGAGGAGGAGAAGAAGGTAGAGGAAGAGGAAGAGGATGGTTCATGATGAAAGAGTGGAAACGAGTGATCAAATCAGAAGGTGGAGAAATGAGAGTTGCGATATCTCCAAAAGGAAGGATCATTGAGAAGCCAATGCACATCGGGTTTCTAACAATGGAACCTAAAACCCTCTTTGTCCCTCAGTATCTTGACTCGAGCCTCCTCATCTTTATTCGCCAAGGTCCTCTCTCTGTCTCTCTCTCACACACATACACTAATAGTTTCTTTCTCTATTAACATGTGTTTACTTGCAGGTGAAGCAACGCTTGGAGTGATATGCAAAGACGAATTCGGAGAAAAAACATTGAAAGGAGGAGACATCTACTGGATTCCGGCTGGTTCTGTCTTTTATTTGCTCAACACAGACCGAGGCCAACAACTTCATGTCATTTGCAGCATTGATCCATCTCAGAGCCTCGGTTTCGAAACCTTCCAAGTACTTAACAATATAATTAGGGCTAATTAAATAAAGTCGCAATATTTAAAGAATTTATGCGTTTGCCTTACTTGTTGTTGTTGTTGTGTAGCCTTTCTATATAGGTGGAGGCCAGTCGTCTGTGCTCGCCGGCTTTGATCCCGACACTTTAACTTCAGCACTCAACGTTAGTACATTTCAACCTAAATGTAGAAATTGGTGTTTGAAACTCTCATATTGGTCATGTACCATTTCAATCATCTCATATCGGTCTTTAATACTTATAGGTTTCTCGACCGGAGCTGGAACAAATGATGACGAGTCAATCCCGTGGTCCCATTGTGCGCATCACGGAACATGCTCCCACAATGTGGACCGAGTTCTTGGAATTAAGAGTTGAAGAGAAACATAAGCACCTGAAGAAACTATTGGAGATGAAACAAGGAACCTCTCAAGACCTAGACTACAGTCCATGGTGGTCTTGGAGGAACATAGTAAGATCCATGTTGGATCTATCCGAAGAAAAGAATCGCTGGTCGGGATCTAATTCCAAGTGCGAGGACTCGTACAACATTTATGATCGAAAACATGATTTCAAAAACGATTATGGATGGAGTAAAGCTCTTGATTCTGAGGATTACGAGCCTCTCAAATACTCGGGTGTCGGCGTTTATCTCGTATATCTCACCGCGGTATAGTTCATATCTCTTAGTCGATTACTACACTAAATTTGATTTATAATCAAGTAATATTAGCAACGTCTAGCAAATTTTCTGTCTATGCGAATTAATAGATTGGTAAAATGTCATTTGTCTAAGCTCTATAGAATTTGTTGGTTCCGGTCAGTTCATAACTAGACCGGCTATGAATTATTGGTTAATTGGCTTAGATAAACCAATTATAAGTATAGATTTTTGCTATCTACCCGAGCAAAAGATTGGTTTAGTTCAGACATTAACCGATCTAATGTCAAAACATGTTTCAGGGATCAATGATGGCTCCTCATATGAACCCGACAGCGACTGAATACGGCATCGTTTTGGCAGGTTCCGGAGAGATTCAGGTCGTGTTTCCCAATGGAACTTCTGCTATGAACACGAGAGTCTCCGTAGGCGATGTGTTCTGGATCCCTCGCTACTTCGCCTTCTGCCAGATCGCATCTCGGACCGCAGCGTTTGAGTTTGTCGGATTCACCACATCAGCTTACAAGAACCGGCCTCAGTTTCTTGTTGGGTCGAACTCGCTACTTCGGAGTCTCAATCTGACGTCACTGGCCATGGCTTTTGGAGTCGACGAAGCGAAGATGAAGACGTTCATTGAGGCCCAGAAAGAGGCTGTTATTCTGCCCACCGCAGCTGCGGCTCCTCCCGCTTGAGGGTGAAACGGTGCGTTTTGGGCTTTGTTCTGCCTTTTGATCTGAGTGAGAAATGTTTTCTTTTGAATGCTATGTATGTATGTGTGTTATGGTTGTAAAAAAAAAACATGAGTTATGGTTGGTCAAATAAAAAAAACATGAGTTTCCAGTTACAAGTTACAAGTTAAAACTATAAATTCGGAGAAAATATACATTTCGCTATAACAAAGTGATCTAATTTATTTACGCAAAGTAAACAAAAAAATGGAAAACCCGAAGACAAAAGTAGAAATTAGTAACAAAATATAAAATTTTCAAAGTTACAAGACCGCAAAAGAAATAGGAATACAATTACACAACTCAAACCGGTCCGAATTTTAATTTTTTCTTAAACTGGATCAAGGCCCGTTAATAACCTAGCAAGGGAGGCAAATAAATCCTAGTGTCCCTTTTTTCTCTCCTCTCTCTTTCTCTTCTCTCTCCCGCGGGTCCTCTCTCTTTCTCTCTCTCACCGCAACTCATCTCTCTCTTTTTCTCTGCGTGACTTCTCTCTTCCACCGGCGCTGCCTCTCTCCTCCTCACCGTCGAGAACAACCTCCTCCTTGTCTCTCTTCCGCTCAGGAACCGTCAGCCACCTTGCAGAGGTTTTTCCCGACGAACCGCGAAGAACCACAGGACACACAACCTATCAAATCGAAGCCCCGAATCTTATCGTTCCAGGAACACCGAGTCTAACCGAAACGGAGACCTGAGTCCACAGATATCGCCATTCCAGTGACGAGTGTCGGATCTGCCGTTCACCAGAAAATCCTAACCGCCGCCGTCACCTTGCGGGCTATTTTCCCGACGAACCACTGCGAACCAGGAGACATTTTACCTATCAAACTGAAGCCCCGAGTGTCTTCTTTCCGTGAATACCGAGATCATCCGAATCCAAGATCCGAGTCAGAAGATATGATCGTTCCAGTACACGGCGTCGGGTCTGATTCTTCTCCACCTCCTTCACCGAACTCTTCCGACGAGATCAGTTGTGAGCTGGTCACGTCACCTTCACCGTCTCCTCCTCCTTCTCCGCAGCATGCAGTCAGGTGAGTACGTGCTATGTTTTTCCTTTTTCCATTATTCGATTTGATGTCAATAGCCTATTCTTAAACCGTTGCTGCCTTTTTATATGTCGCGTTGGGTAATGGGTAATGGGTAGAAGGTTAGAGTAATTGAGTTAGGAGTTGATTGATGATACCAGATTGAACTGTCTGGTTTGCTTGTTGCGTTGTCCGGCTTGTGAGTCTTGCACTTAAATGAACGTTGCGTGTTAGGATAAACCGGCATTGCTTGAGATATTAGTAATTGTTAGGTCCTCGACATTGTGAGGGATCAGTGGTTCGATTTGATTGATGGACCCGACTTCAGCGGGGCTGATAGGCTTCCAACGGGGTTAAAAGGAGCTCTCCCGCGCTCTACGGCCAGTGAGCCTGGAAATTTCCCTCCGTGTTAGATTGTGTGAGCACTGGTAGAATGCATTGTTTGAGAACCGGTTACAAAGATGAGTACTGAGAAAAGTTGAGTACTGAGAAAAGAGATTACGTGATAAAAGGAGAAAGAGTACTAAAATGAATATTGCGTGAAACCTTGTTTGAGCTCGTTTTAGGTCTAGGCTGTTGGTTATTATTTCGTGTAATTGTTGAAAAGGTTAAGTGAGTCTGTAAAGGCTCATCCTCACTAGGTAATCTTGATTACTCAACCCTCTCTGACACGATCCTCCCAAGGACTCTCACTCTACGGTTGGGTAAGAACGGGATAAGCCTTGCAAGTGACAAAATCACTTCAAGGGACGTGGATCGATAGGTCTCACAAGGGTTGCGGAAAAGCCCTTGATATTCCGCCTTGATTCTCTCGGATATGACTCACCGACAAGCACCAAGGGATTTTGCTGGATATGACTCACCAACAAGATGATCTAGAGTTTAAGGGATTTTTTAATAAAAGACTAGATGAATTTCGAAAATAAGAGTACAAAGGTTTTAAAGAAAAACAAAAGACTTGCATGAAGGAGAGAGAAAACAATTACTCTCCTTCGAAAATGACAAAGAAATAAATTAGAGTTTGAATTTGAAATTGCTTGACTCTTGATCTTCTTGTCACCCACGAAATGAATTTGTTATTGGGCTTGGGAAGTTCACAACAATTGGGCTGGACAGATTGTGAATCGCTTGGCTCATTAAAAACCTTGTCATGTAAACCCATTGGGAAAAACCATGATGAAGGGAAAAAGAGTGCAAGTGATCACAAACCCAATTGCTGTTCTTCTTTCTTGTAATGCCTGGATCAAATATTGTTGTTGTTGTAGTTGTTGAGCTAATCCAATTCTCCTTAACTCTCTTCGTTGCACACAAATCGCCCTCGGCTAGAATTCCCTCGGATCCCTCGGTTCCCTCAGCTTGCTTTCCCTCGGAATAAACCTCAGCTTGCTTTCCCTCTGTTCCCTCGGCATCTGGTTCAAGCTGCTCATCCAGGATCATATCATCCTCTCCCACTTGAAAAGAATTTGACCTCAAATCCGAAAAATCTGCAAGGAAACGAGCTAAGTTAGAATCGTTGAGGTTTAAAATCATAAAATACTTACCTCGTGAGCTGATCTTGCTGGAGTTGTTCCGTGTTGAGATGGGATGTGGTTCAAGCTTTTTAGAAGTCACAAAAACAGTATAGAAATCTCGTTCATTTCCCGTTGTTTCTCCTCGAGCGGTTTGGCTCTTCTCGGGTCCGATTTGAAGGTTTTGAGTGATCTTAAAATCTGTATATTCAAGACACAAAACACCATGACTATTAGTCTTAAAATATGTGTTTTGGTGAGAGAACTTACCTGACCCATCAATGGTTTGGTCGTTTGGATGCTTCTTTTTCTCGGCATGCTTTTCCTTAGACGTAAGTGTGGTATTCAAAGGAAACTTTGAATCGTCATGAGCTACTTGATTTTTGCCTTGACTATTCTCTTCTAAAGGAATTGTTGGTCGGCAAAAATGGTTTCCCTCGGTGGAAATTCTTTGATTTAGCTCATCCCTCAATCGCTCCAAGTAATTGCACGTTTTGTGTTCGGGCCAAAAGGATTGATCGAACGTTTTTGCAGGGCATGCTTTGAGCGGATTTTCTTCTTCTTGATTGGATGGGGACTTCGTGGGATCACCTCCTGTGTCTTTAAGATCCTGCAAAAGAGAAGATTTCTCACTCGGAGATGGCAACTCCGGTGCAACGTTAATTAAACTCGTAGGGGTTTTCTCAAAATCATTTAAAATATCTTTTTCTTTTTTAAGAAGGTTAAGAGATTCACTTACAAACTGTCTTACTCTTTGCTTTAGGATTAGCAGATCTTGTTGAATTTCATTTGGTGTCATCGAAATCAGACTAACCTTTCCTCCTTTGTATTTAAACAAAAATCGGTTTTTGAGACCATCATGGATCGCTTGACGTTTATCCTGCCATGGTCTTCCAAGAAGAATGTGACATGATTCCATTGGTAGGACGTCACACATCAATTCGTCTTCATACTTTCCAATGGAGATGGAAATCGTCACTTGGCTGCTCACTCTTAATTTGTAATCATCATCGAACCATATGCTCTGCTCCTCCTTTAATCCAAGCTTCCGGACCATATACTCGCTTACCACGTTGTTGCAATTTCTCTCATCGATCATGAGGCTGCATACCTTTCCTTGAACACAACACCTTGTGTAGAACAGATTTTCTCCTTTGCTTGACAGCTTCGAACCTGAAACAAAATAGCAAAGAAATCACCAGCAACTAGTTTTCACAAAGGTTTAATCAACACAGATTTTAGACAATTAAAAAAAATTCGACACCCTAGATGGATTAATGCAAACACGATTATGAAGATGAAGAGACACTAGAATATTTCGACCAGAACTGAATCTAAGTGAAAATGGATGACACTAGACACACAGCACACACAAAACACTCGATCTAAACAGAAAATGAAAAGACAAACTATGATGAACAAATCGAAAGAACTATGAACCCTAAATATTTTTTTTTTTTTTGATTAATGATGCAAACGAAATGATCACCTAAACAAAGATCTAGATGCGAAAATTATAAGCAAAAATTAAGAACAAATGAGACACACAAAAACAAAAACAGAAGATGAAAAGACTTAAAAAGAAAATCGCAAAAAAAAAAAAAAAAATTAGGAACGAAATTAAAATAGATGATATATGGAATAGTATTACCCAGATTGTGGAGTGGTGCTCTGATACCACTTGACACGATCCTCCCAAGGACTCTCACTCTACGGTTGGGTAAGAACGGGATAAGCCTTGCAAGTGACAAAATCACTTCAAGGGACGTGGATCGATAGGTCTCACAAGGGAAAAGCCCTTGATATTCTGCCTTGATTCTCTCGGATATGACTCACCGACAAGCATCAAGGGATTTTGCTGGATATGACTCACCAACAAGATGATCTAGAGTTTAAGGGATTTTTTGATAAAAGACTAGATGAATTTCGAAAATGAGAGTACAAAGGTTTTAAAGAAAAACAAAAGACTTGCATGAAGGAGAGAGAAAACAATTACTCTCCTTCGAAAATGACAAAGAAATAAATTAGAGTTTGAATTTGAAATTGCTTGACTCTTGATCTTCTTGTCACCCACGAAATGGACTTGTTATTGGGCTTGGGAAGTTCACAACAATTGGGCTGGACAGATTGTGAATCACTTGGCTCATTAAAAACCTTGTCATGTAAACCCATTGGGAAAAACCATGACGAAGGGAAAAAGAGTGCAAGTGATCACAAACCCAATTGCTGTTCTTCTTTCTTGTAATGCCTGTATCAAATATTGTTGTTGTTGTAGTTGTTGAGCTAATCCAATTCTCCTTANACTAGATGAATTTCGAAAATGAGAGTACAAAGGTTTTAAAGAAAAACAAAAGACTTGCATGAAGGAGAGAGAAAACAATTACTCTCCTTCGAAAATGACAAAGAAATAAATTAGAGTTTGAATTTGAAATTGCTTGACTCTTGATCTTCTTGTCACCCACGAAATGGACTTATTATTGGGCTTGGGAAGTTCACAACAATTGGGCTGGACAGATTGTGAATCACTTGGCTCATTAAAAACCTTGTCATGTAAACCCATTGGAAAAAACCATGACGAAGGGAAAAAGAGTGCAAGTGATCACAAACCCAATTGCTGTTCTTCTTTCTTGTAATGCCTGGATCAAATATTGTTGTTGTTGTAGTTGTTGAGCTAATCCAATTCTCCTTAGTTCTCTTCGTTGCACACAAATCGCCCTCGGCTAGAATTCCCTCGGATCCCTCGGTTCCCTCAACTTGCTTTCCCTCGAAATAAACCTCAGCTTGCTTTCCCTCTGTTCCCTCGGCATCTGGTTCAAGCTGCTCATCTAAGATCATATCACTCTCCCCTTGTTTTCTTTCAGGTTAGTTGGGATCATGTCGTTGTGTTGTTGTTGTTACCGGGAGTTTTCCTGGGGATCCTGTGTTGCTGGCCACTGGTCGACCTAACATGCCCAATTCCCGGTTATCTCCGGAGACCTGGGATAGGGATGTTACAGAAATAACAAAAGTGGACGAAATTACGACAAAACGTCTAAAAACTATATATATGTGCATGAATGAAGACGTATAACAAAGTGATCTAATATCCATTTACTCAAAGTTAACAAAAAATTAGAAAAGTAAAAATTAGTAACAAAACGTAAAAATTTCCCAAGTTACAAGACCGTAATGGAAATAACAACAATATTGGACGAAGTTGAAAAATCAGAAAATTAACAATTACGACAAAATGTCCAAAATCTATATATACGTGCTTGAATGAATAGCGTTGCATAACATTGTGTCTAAAACCAAAACTTATTATTCGGTCACCATGTCTCTTGCAGCCACAATGATCGTTCTTTTATATTCAAATCATTACATCCTTTTGTAAATTACTTTTCTGATTTCAATTCATGAATCAATCCCAAGATAAACCAAATTTGATTTAATCATAGCACAATCTTTTTTGCTATAAAAGAAGAAACACTAATCTTGATCCATGATTTGATAAGACATGTTATAAATTGATTTCTTCTTGTCTTAACTTTTCACTTTTATGATCTTTTTTGATGGAGAAGAGATCTGGATCTTTCTGACTTTCGTTTCTCTCTGAAATAAACTTTTCATTTCTAATGTTTTTCAATAATGATGTTAAAGCATCTATATATAGTAGGAGATTACTTCATAACTAAGTGATTTACTTCATAGCTAAGATTTAATCTTAACCGTCCATCCATTACTTCATAGCTAAGTAATTCACTTCATAACTATCCATTCGTTATTTCATAGCTAAGTAACTTCATAGCTATCCATTCGTTAATGAAAGACTTTAATATCATAAGGTAAGGAAGAGGGTTATCAATACAGCAAAATTCTAATACTGTTATCGAAACCGATCCATCACGGTGTTCGTCTTTTATATTAGAATTTCTCTAAGTTTAATATGAACTTGATCTTTAATATTAAACCTAGACACATAGGTCACATATAAGAATAAATATTTTTACATTCTCCCACTTGATCTTTGTGTCGACTTGATGATTTAATTAACTTTAATGCACACTTTTATATTAAGTCCACTTAACTTTTAACTATAACAATAAAATTAGAATAGATCGAATTATGGCAGTCACAAGTCATTTAATCGACATGATTCCTTCCATGCATCACAACCAATCTTAATTATATATATATAGCTTCTTTATGTTGAGAAAAACTTTAATTCTCAAGCTAGCCTTTGAGAAGAACATTTATTCTCAAACTAACTTTACGTTGAGAAGAACCTTTATTCTCAAACCAACCTTACGTTGAGAAAAACTTTTATTCTCAAACCAACCGTATGTTATCTACGAACCTTACGTGTATACACTTTAATGATAGCATACTTTATGAACCAGAAACATAACCTTAAGTGAATTCAAATTGTCACACCCATAATGAACAAACCATAGCTAAAATAGCAAGGCTTTATCTATAATATCCATACCTTCTGCATGGCCAATAAACACTTTGGGTGGTGATCCTTTAGTTAACGGATCCGCTACCATCATATCCGCTTTTATATGCTCAAAGGACACTTTACGTTTCTGCACTTCTTCTTTGACAGACAAGTACTTTAACTCCATGTGCTTAGCACCCTTTGAGTACTTGTCATACTTTGAAAAGAAGACAGCTGCGGAATTATCACAATAAATTCTCAGTGGCCCCTTTATACTGTCGACAATCTGAAGCCCTGAGATAAAGTTCCGCAACCACAATGCGTGAATTGTGGCCTCAAAGCATGCCACAAATTCAGCCTCCATAGTGGAAGTAGCAATGACATACTGCTTTCCATTTTTCCATGATATTGCTCCTCCAACTAATAGGAACAAATAGCCAAGCGTCGATTTCCTGAGAACCTTCTTTGCAGCTTTCCAATGGTCCATTCCGGGATTACTTTGATATCGACCCAACATACCAACAGCAAAGTTGATATCTGGTCGAGTACATGTCTGAACATAGTTCAAACTCCCAACCACCGATGCGTAAGGAATTCTTTCCATTTCTTTACGCTCCAATTCATTTTTAGGACATTGCATTTTACTGAAATTGTCCCCTTTTTGAATTGGAGCTATCCCTGCGGAGCATTTTTCCATTTTATATCTCTCTAAGATTTTATTGATATATCCTTTCTGAGACAAACTTAACAATCCTTGTGATCTATCTCTAAGTATTTCTATTCCGATCACATAGGATGCCTCACCCATATCTTTCATTTCAAAGTTCTTAGAGAGATACTTTTTTATATCATGTAGCATGCCCATGCTATTTGCAGCAAGCAAAATATCATCAACATATAAGACTAAAATCATAAATTTTCTCCCACTGACCTTAATGTAGATACACCGATCAACGATGATCTCTACAAAACCGTATGACATAATGGTATCATTAAATTTTAGATACCATTGTCTGGAAGCTTGTTTTAGTCCATATATTGACTTTCTTAGCTTACATACCATATGTTCTTTTCTGTGGCCACAATTTCTTCAGGTTGCTCCATATACACTTCTTCCTTAAGCTCACCATTCAGAAAGGCGGTTTTCACATCCATTTGGTGAAGCTCAAGATCATACTGAGCCACCAAAGCCAAAACAATTCTTAGAGAATCCTTCTTTGAAACTGGAGAGAATGTCTCTTTATAGTCGATACCGTCCTTTTGGGTGAAACCTTTAACAACAAGGCGAGCCTTGTACCTTTCAATGTTACCTTTCGAGTTGCGTTTAGTCTTAAAGACCCATTTAGAACCAACGGTCTTGAAACCGTTAGGCAACTCTACTAAGTCTCATACTTTATTATCATCCATGGACTTTATTTCTTCTTTCGAAGCAATCAACCACTGTTCAGAATTGTCACTTTCCATGGCCTTTTGGAATGAGTTTGGGTTTTCATCAATGATTAAGTCACATTCATTTTCAATAGTGTAAACCACATAATCATTTGAAATGGCAGATCTACTTTCCTTTTGAGATCGCCTTAATGGTTCTTGTGGTACACTATTCCCTTCCTGAATTGTGACATGTTCATCAACTGTACTTTCAACTAGTGGGTTTTTCACACCATCATATTGTTCTATTGCGTCATTTGACTGTGATGCAACAATAGGAACAACTACCTTAGGTGCATTACCGGGTGAAGGAAGTTCAACATTTGTTTCTTTAATGTCAACTTTCCATGGTTCACTCCCACTAGTTTCACCATTCTCAATGAACCGAGCATTTCCCGTCTCAACTATTCTCGTACTATGGTTAGGACAGTAAAAAGTATACCCCTTTGACTTTTCAGGATAGCCAATGAAAAATCCACTGACAGTCCTAGCATCAAGTTTCTTTTCATGTGGATTATATAGCCTTACTTCTGCTGGACAACCCCTACACGTAAATGCCTTAAGCTAGGATTCCTTTCCCATCCACAGTTCATAAGGGGTCTTAGGAACTGCCTTACTAGAAACCCTATTCATCACATACGTTGCAGTCCTTAATGCATATATCCACAACGAAAGAGGTAATGAACAATTACTTAACATGCTCCTAACCATATCCATTAAAGTACGATTCCGCCTCTCAGCTACACCATTCTGCTGAGGTGTACCCGACATTGTATATTATGCACAAATGCCTTTACATTCAAGCAACTTTGCAAATGGACCTGGACATTGTCCACTTTCATTAAATTTTCCATAAAACTCACCACCTCTATCAGACCTCACCTTTACTTTTCTATCTAACTGCCTTTCTACTTCATCAATGAACACCTCTATGACATTCACTGATTTAGACTTTTCATGCAGTAGATATATCACTACAAGAAAACACAGTTTTTGTGACTATTTTTTGCGACTACTTTTTTTAGTCGCAAAAAAAGGACGATATTGTGACTGATTTGCGACTACTCATAATGCAGAGGCATAATAGTCACATATTACCGACTAAAAAAAGTAGTCAGAAAATAGTCGCTTATTTGCGACTGTTTAAGGACTTGCAAAAGTANGCTTTCCTTTAATGCAGTCTACACATACATTTAGGTCACTAAAATCCAATTGAGGAAGAATCTCATTCTTTACCAACCTCATACTCATTTCTTTGGAAATGTGACCTAATCTTTGATGCCACAAGAAAACAGAACTTTCATCAGATGCACTACGCTTAACGCCTCGACTTTCAAGTATGAGACACATGAGTAGTAGCATCAGAATCTAACCACCAAGTATTATTAGGCACTTCTATAAGGTTCATTTCAGAGCAAAAAAAACAAACATGATGTTTACCTTTCTTTTCGAATCATGCCTTTCCTTTTGGACAATCTTTCTTGGAGTGTCCCTTTTGCTTGCAACAGAAACACTTCATTTCCTTACGGATTTTACTTTCAGGTTCTTTAACGAAAGTTTTATCCTTCACTTTGTCCTTTCTACTTAGTTTTCCTTTACTGGTGTTGGCACTTCCAAAACCTACGAGATTCGCAACTTGAACCCTCATCTGCTCTAATCTCCCTTCCTCTTGTACCAGCATAGCCTTTAATTCCTTTAAATTCCACTTTTCTTTAATGGTGTTGTAATTCACCTGAAACTGACTAAACTCAAAAGGAAGAGAGTTCATGATGAACTGGACCAAGAACTGTTCACGAACCTCCATTCCTAAGGTCGTTAACTTTGCTGCCAAATTAGACATGTGCGTCACATGATCATGGATTGGCTGAGACCAGTCAAACTTTCTTGTAGTAAGATCATTCATTAAGCTTGCTACAATTGACTTATCAGCCAAATCCGACTGTGAACACTCCTTAATTTTCTGTAAGAATTCCCTCGCTTTCTCTGTCTTAGGCATAGATGACTTAATACTTTCCACCATCGTCATTTTCATGAGGTTTAAGCTCAGCATGTTAGATTGCTCACATCTCTCATACCGAGACTTTTCAGATTCGGAGCTCTCTTCCGTAATGGCTGAGGGTACCTCTTCAGTTAGTATGGATGAGTCCAATGCCATAACACCCAGTGCAAACCGGATATGTTCGGACCACTCTCCATAATTGAGCCCATTAAACTTTACGACAGAGTTAGCAGATGCAAACATATTTGATGAAGCTGCAATATTTATGCATGCTTACCTATTAGTTCTTTGAGACCTTAATACAGATTCTGAGACTGTAATATAAACTTTAAAGCATGAATTTAAGCAACCTTTGGGCAATACTTAAATACATGCACTTTCATCGATGCTAAATTAATACTTTTACAACTAATCAAATCATACACAAATCAAATAAGCATGCTACCTTTGGGTATACATACTATTGATTATAGTAAGAAATGATTAATCCTTTTCATATTACGAACTATATTCAATGATCCACCTTTGGGTAATATCCTAGAACATAGATAGTAAAACAATTGATCAATCAAAACATGTATGTTATTTATAGCATCTCTTTAATCATGATCAATTGATAAATTCTATTATTCTCTCAATGTATATATGTGTAATATAACAAGGCAACTTTGGTGACTAACATGTTATATTACAATATAAACATTGAAACTTTAATGGACAAATAACCTTATATTGTGCTAATATTTCATAACACAAATTTTCCTTTATTAAAATACACAGCAAAAGCATTTTATTCTATTATAATACCAAAACAAATTTAAGCGTGCTCTTAAACCATACGAAACACCAAACATACAAAACCAAACCGGCGGTTCTAGTTTCGTCTTTAATGGTGCTCTCTTAAATTATAACAATTACATGCATGGTGAATTAAACAAAGGGTCATTTACGGTGAAAGGCACATTCTTCACTTTTTATTACATAAAAGTCATTTATGACTCTTGGTGCACTTTTTGCACTGTTTGTCTATGTGAAAAATCACAAAGTCCTTGGTTACAATTTTTTTTGCACGCTTCATCTCTTCTTTCCTGTGTCATCTCCGCCGGCTTCCTCTTTTCCTTTTTTTTTTTGATAAGATTCCTCTTTCCTTTCAAATTTTAATGTTTCGATTTTGTACCTCGGAAGCCCATAAGCAGTCGATGGATGCCGCCTTTCGCTCTGCTCATCTCCGTCGGCTTCCTCTTTCCAGCGGACGGTGAATGAATCGACGGACACCATCGGTGCTTCCATGCTTCCTACGGCGGCTCCAGATTCCACTGTCATTTAATCGAACACCATCAGTGCTTACCGATTAATTCAGTTTCTCCGCCGACTTCCTCTTCTTTCCGGTGTCATCTGAGCCGTTCACATCTTAATGTAAATCCCTCTTTTTCTCTTTGTTGGTGGGTTTTGTCGTAAAATTGAATCAAAGCTTTTTTTGTTCAAATTCTATTTGGGTGTGATGAGAATTAAACAAATTTGTGAGGGATTTTGCTAGAAATTGTTGTCTTCCATATAAAGAGTTAGTGGATAGCAGTTATGGACAATTTCCGATGGACACACGTGTGTTGACAGACATGCGTGGATGCGTACAAAGAATTAGTAGATGGAGTTGAGATTGAATGGATATAGGCATGTGGAG
The DNA here is from genome assembly GCA_002933935.1 of Eutrema yunnanense. Lineage (NCBI taxonomy): Eukaryota > Viridiplantae > Streptophyta > Magnoliopsida > Brassicales > Brassicaceae > Eutrema > Eutrema yunnanense. The sequence continues at coordinate 124,627 of PKML01002721.1, forward strand.
CCAGTGATTTATGGGTTTATAATCGTGTTTGATCATCGATCATTGTTTTATCGATAAGTGGCCTTTGAGATTTTACTTTGGATTAATCATTCACTGATGGATACGTGTTATGCACTAAATTTAAGCAACATGTCCTTGTGCACTTAACCACATATACGATCTCTACTTTTTTGATCATCAAAGGTTTTAGTTACCCTCTTACTTGACTTATTTGGTTGTTTTATTGTTGGTGAATATGTCTGCTTTTTGCATATGGATTTGATTTTGAAGAGACTTTCTCTTTCTTTAAAAGTCTCACTTTCTTCTCTTAATACATTTGAGGACTAGTTAGTGCAGACAAAAAATGGTGGACAACGTATGGTGGATGTAACATATTTATGTATATACAACGTATTATGGACAACGTCTGGTGGATACATTATATTTAGAATTATTTAGACGGGCTCTTGATTTTAGTTAGTTGATCTAGAATTATTTAGATGTATGGTTTTCTATGATTTTAGTTAGTTGATCTAGAATTATTTAGACGTGCTCTTGAGTAACTCTAATTTGTTCTTTTGGTAGTGAGTCTTCTTCTTCTTCCTTTGAATTCGTAGCTATTTGGATCCATTAAGGAAGAAGAGGTTTTGAATCTGAAATGGATATCTCAGATTGTTTAAGAGGTTTCGTATCCACAATAACTTGTCCACGCCAAAATGTAATAAAGTGTTCTTCGTTGTTGAAATTTTATTTAATCTTTGCTAATGCAGTGTCTTTTATCTACAATGGACAGTTTTCAGTGGACAAGATACGAATACATCTTTTAACAGAGAAAGACAAAGACTAACCGAAGATGGATAATCATTGGTGGACAGACATTTGTAGACATATACGTGTGGATGACTTGAAAGAGAAGGCAAAATTGAACAAAAAAGGCAACGACATCCCATGGATGGATAGTTTACGGTGGATAAGATATGACAGACAGTTTACAATGGACAAATAATGGTGGACAATTTACGATGGACAGACTACGGTGGACAGTTTACGATGGACAACCTTTGTCTTGCACTTTGGTCGCTCCCATGTTTTGCATTGAAAGTTATTTGGGGGATCATTTGTATGTTATATGTGCCTCATGGCCCTATTTGCGATATCTTTATATACTTTTCCTGTAAATAATAAGAATAAATAACCAAATGATGAACGGTAAGAAACATCTTTATGCAATTCACAAAACAAAGAGAGACATGACTCAACCAACTTAATCAGAACCTTGTTGATCCATAATCTATCTATGTCCGAGAAACAATCCACTTCATCAATGTACTAAAACCCCATATGATAATGATGATGATGATAATTCAACTCGTCCACGATTCATTGAATATAAAGAAATATGATTCTTACTAAACAATGCAATAACCAATGAAGTTTCGTGAACAATTTAGTTTGGACAACCTAGTGTAGAATAATTTTGTAGATTCGATGAATTGAAATTATTTACAGGAATACACAACAAACACTGAAACACATGATGATCATAATCATCCACAAACATCCATCGAAGACTGTCCATCTTCGGGATGTTGTTTCCTTCTTTTGTTCAACTTTGTCTTCTTCTCTTTCAAGCCATCCACACGTAGTTGTCCACAAACATCCATCTACCAATGACTGTCCATCTCCGGTTAGTCTTTATCTTTTTCTGTTAAAATATGTCTTCATCTTCTTCGGTTACAACTCATCCACGTGTACTTGTCCACAGACAATCACAAAATCCGTTAAAATATGCCAATCACAAAATCTGTTTTTGAACTTGAATTCTTCGGGTAACATCTTTCCATATGGAGTTTCCTATGTGATTGGCATCTTCTCAGGCTCTCTATAAGTAGCAGATGTGCTTGAATATATCAAAGTCTTCACACCGTGAGCAGCCATCGTCTCTAGAACTACCAATGTGTTCGATGTGATATTGTGATAATACCTGCAAATGACATAAGACCAGCTACTATATGAGATTCGTGAAGATATAATCTTTTTGAGATATTCGTGAAGACCTGCAAATGAACTACCAATTTGACCGTGAAGATATAATCTTTTTGAGAACAAAAACATATCCAACGTATACATACAAGATTAGATGTTCTTTATACCATGTCCATCCAACCATGTCCAACTTCAATCTTATTTTGTTTAATAATAAATTTATCCAACTAGAATAAGCATCAATAAGCAAAAGGCATGATACTGAATCGAGAACAACAAACATGCTAAATCCATTCGTTTTTATCCATCATCCTTTATGCTGACACACTACCATCCATACCACTTCATCCATATAAGTGGCCACGCTAGCGTGGACGAGCTAATCATTCACTATGTAATCAGAAACTATGAGGAAGAACATGGTCGGGAAAGAACCTCTAAGCAAATAGAAATCATATTCGTATAAGACAAAACACATAAATAACCAGCATTGAAAAAACCTTAGTAGTACCAATCGATTAGAGTAAATATTAAAATATGAACTCAAATTTGGTACAATGCAAACTTCTAAACAAAAATACTCAATTTGAAAAGAGGAAACAGAATCAGATGCCTCCCTTCCCAAACCACCGAAAACGAATTTCGCAAATCTCCTTGATAGCAAATCATTTGTTCTATTTGAAATCAGGGTGAGTAATCAAAACAATTTCACAGGGGATATTGAACAAGAGAAAGAGATAAACACTCACCGGGACCTCGACGGGCCAAAGCGGCAATGAGAGAGGACGATGGTGCATCATCTGATTCGAATCGTTACGGAACGTGAGGAGGGAGAGAGATTAGGTCGGTGCCTTCACGGATTTTCTCAGTTGAAATGAGGCCGACACCAAATGGGGTGTCCTGAGACAGCTTGATGGCGTGGTGAATGAAGCCACCTTCTCTCTTGATCCAACGGAAGAGGTCCGCCGGATGAGGCGCCAACCGCGACAACTGAGAAGCGCCCAAACATGTGAAAGGACGAATGTGAGCTGCAAGAGAAATTCAAAATCAGAGGTTGCAAATAGTTGTCGCGATGCACAACGCAGCATTTCGAAATTAGGCATCGCAGACTGAAGCGGCGCCCATTGACGGAGGTGAGAGATCTCACGGTACCAAGCTTCTCGGCGGCTTTCAAGGAGATGAGTCTCGTTCCTGCGACGGTGGTGGCCATCGAACGGAGAATCGGTTGTTGAACGGTGAGAGCGGAGAAAGAAAGAGCCGCACGTACGAGTGAGCCTTGTAAAGATCGACTCAGTGAAGAGGAGAGAAAGACGTAGGAGAAAATGCGACGGTGGTGGCTCTATTGAGTTTACTCGCCGGAAGTAAAAGAGGGGTTTTCATTTTCAAGACTTGCATAGGGCTATAATCGACAATTCAAATAGAGAAAGTAACTGAAGAGTTAAATTTGTCTTATTATGTAATTAATAAGTGGAAAAGTGACTTCCTCTTTAATTATTTCTTAAACAAATCTAGTATGTTCTGATACCAAATGTAAATTACTTTTCTGATTTCAATTCATGAAATCAATCCCAAGATGAACTAGATTTGATTTAATCCTATCACAATTTTTTTGCTATAAAAGAAGAAACACTAATCTTGATCCATGCTTTGATTAATAGCTATCCATTCGTTACTTTATAGCTATCCATTCGTTAATTCATAACTATCCATTCATTACTTCATAGGTAAGTAACTTCATAGCTATCCATTCATTAATGAAAGACTTTAATATCATAAGGTAAGGAAGAGGGTTATCAATACATCCAAATTCTAATACTGATATCGAAACCGATCCATCACGGTGTTCGTCTTTTATATTAGAATTTCTCTAAGTTTAATATGAACTTGATCTTTAATATTAAACCTAGACACATATGTCACATATAAAAATAAATATTCTTACACTTTTCTTTTAATTACCATCAGTGCCTCAAGAAGAGCTTCTGGGTTTATATCCAAAGAGTAACGAGTAAGCAATGTGGAAACAGCTTGTCAAGGTGAAACATATGGCTCTGGATTTCCTATCCTGCAAAATCGGTAATGGGAAAACCTGTTCTTTTTGGTTTGACTCTTGGACACCTTTTGGACAACTTATATCATACATTGGTTCAGCAGCTCCTAAGATCATTGGCATGCCTTTAGACTCCTCGGTTATTGATGCTAAGACTGAGAATGGCTGGATATTTTCTGGTGCAAAAAGTGATAATGTCGAAAATCTAATGTGCTATTTGACTTCGGTAATCACCTCAGATCTCCATGACTCTTACCTTTGGTTGCAAAGCTCAGGCGAGCATAAGCCAAGTTTTATCTTCGCGGATACTTGGAAGAAGATCAGGCCTCCTCTAACGCCGGTCTCATGTCTTGATCAGGTCTGGTTTAAGGGCTCAGTCCCTAAGCACTCCTTCACGATGTGGTTAGCTTGTCTTGATAGGCTCCCCACTACAAATAGGCTTCGATCTTGGGGCTTGGATATTGAAGCTACTTGCGTTCTCTGTGAGATTTGGAATGAATCAAGGGACCGTTTACTTCTTCGCTGCCCTTACCGCCAAGATCTTTGGCACCTTTGCGCAGAGAAGCTTCTCTTCAGGTTTATGGGTTTCACGGATTAGCCATCCTTCCTTCATTGGCTAAAGGGACAGCACATCGATCCTTCTCTCAATTGGCTCCGGAAGGTAGTGGGGCACGCAATTATCTACGCAATATGGCGGGAAAGGAATAACAGGTTGTTCTCAAACTCTCGCACTCCAGCTGAAATCCTTTTCAAATATATTGATCGTGGTATTCGGAGTAAGTGCTTAGCTAGGCGTCATTTACCACGGTACAGAGATGCTCTTGGTTTGTGGTTCCAGAATTCCATCCAGTAGTGTATACTCTTGTTTTAGCCCGGGTATATTTAAACCGGGTTGTCCGATGTTGTTTTTCCTTTTATTGTAATAGTTTTCCGTGGAATAAAATCAGAAATTCTAGAAAAAAAAAAATTCACCTTTCGGCGGCTTCACCATCGACTTGATGCACCGTCGCTCTAATTCCTCTTCTTCTTGACACTCTAATACCAATCAGCTAGAAGGAGGATCTCCTTACGCCGATACCGTCTTTGATACCTGCATGTATCTTATGAAACTGCAAATCAATACTCCTCATGTCGAGATCGAAGCTGTCTTAGACACCGGAAGTGAAATCATATGGACACAATGTTTGCTTTGTCTTAACTGCTACAACCAATCCAATCCACTATTCGACCATTCGAAATCCGCGACCTACAAAGAGAAAAGATGTGACAACGACCCTGACTATTCTTGTCCTTATGAGATTAACTACGGAGACGGAAGCTATTCCAAAGGAACCCTTGCAACCGAGACGGTCACGTTGCAATCCACTTCAGGCCAACCCTTTGTGATGCCTGAAACCACCATTGGATGTGCCCACAATAGCTCAGGGTTTCACATAAACGGTTCGGACATTGTTGGTCTAGGTTGGAGATCTGTATCGCTCATCTCTTAGATGGGCGAAGACTTCCTAGGTCTTATCTCTTACTGCTTTTCCGGTAGAGGAACTAGTAAGATCAATTTTGGAAGCAATGCTATTGTGGCAGGAGATGGGACTATAGCAACCATTATGTTTATGAAGACGGAGAAACCCGGTCACTATTACCTAAACCTAGATGCGGTCAGCGTTGGGAAGACCCGCATTGAGACATTGGGGACACCGTTTCATGCCTTAGACGAGAACATTCTCATAGACTCTAGAACCACTCTCATGTACTTGCCCGGGAGCTACTGCAACAAAGTGGCAGAGGCAGTGGAAAATGTCGTGACAGCGAAACGAGTAACTTACATGTCCGACATGCTTTGCTACAAATTGAAGACCATAGATATATTTCCGGTGATCACAATGCATTTCTCGGGAGATGCAGATCTTGTCTTGGATAAGTACAATATGTTTATGGATACGGGAGGAGAAGTCTTTTGTCTGGCGATTGTGTGTGACGATTGTGTGTGAATTTATGATCTTGAGTATGCACTTTCATATGAGTTTCTGTTTTGCATACCTTGATAAATGTTTCGACTATTTGTAACTTCGGCTTCACATTTGTTGGCACAAAGTGCTGTAGCCCGTTTATTAGAACCTACAAGACGATAGATCATGACGGCCAAAATCATTCCCATACATATTAACTATAACGCAGAAGCATGTTTAAATGAGGCATGTGATTCAATATACCAATTGCTTATGTTTTATCTCATGAATACATAGTAAAAGATCGTCCTATCCTGACCATTTTTATATGACATTTCTATATCAGTATTGATATGTCTCTCAGACTCTCAGTGTTAATTTAAGTTTTTATTTATTCATGTACACAATTTCTGATCTAGTGTAGAAGAGATTAACAATGGAAAAAAAAAGTGAGGGGAAAAGTACCTGAATATCTAATGACGTGAGAGCACGTCCTTCATCAGTACATCTTTTTATTCGAGATAAACAGCATCTCCGCAAAATTTCAACTCCATATTCCAGTAGGAGGTTTTGGACCTATTTATGAAAAAAATATATTTCAAAGTGGATACAGATTCCCCAATAGTTTGAGATGCTGATATATCATGGTTTTTTACCCCTTTTAGGTCATGATATAAGTCCGTTTTATAGAGTCTTTTTGCTATTTCGTAGTATTTTAGAGTCTTTTACAGGTCTTAGCACGTTTGGAGCATAATCGGAGATATTGGAGCTTTCTGGAGCATTTTGGAGCAAAGTTGAAGTTCGTGTTGCGGAGTACCTGATTTCACGTCAAGCATCGATCGCTACCTCCTTGGTATCGATCGACACTCATCGCAACAGACACGACCCGCGACTTTAATGAAGAGTTGAAGAATTGCAACTTGGTCCAGAAGTCTTTAATATTTGCAAGAAGTCCCAAAACGTGATTTAGGTTATTTATAGAGATTTTACAGCCACTTTGTTGGCTATGCTTTATTTTCTAAACTTTGATTATACTTTGGATTTTGGAGGGACAACTCTGAACTCCTGTTTTTATTGATTTCTTTGATGATCTATTCAATCATGTTGCTTTTAATCTTCATGTCTGAGTAGATCCATTTTAGGTTCAGGGTTCTCATAAGGGTTTTCTCTGAATACTAGGTTGATTAGTTTATTAGGATTCACCATCTGAATTAGTTCTTCGCTTAGGTTGTGTTCAAAGCTAATTATAGGTTGACGAATCTGGAACATAGATCTTAGGATAATTGATTAGGTACGACAGGATTAATTACCTGATAGAACCTTAGGTGAGCAAATTGATTATTCGCAAAGAGATTTGGTTTAATTGATTTGTGAACATATCAAACCTGAAATTAAAGCTGATTTATTCTTAGAAATTTGCAAAGAGATTTGGGATTCTGAAGTTTAGATTTAGATAATTCTCGCAACGACAGTTGGTTAATTATACTTTAGTGATTTGAGTTCAAGAACCGCGCTAAATATGGATCTTGTTAGTTAGTTTATCTGCATTCATTGATTTCCTGAGAAATACCATGAATCTATATTTTCCTCCATCGAATTTACAACTCTTTTACTGTTCATTGTCTTTTGTTTCATCTTATTTGCTTAGCTTGATTCGATATTATACAATCTATTGTGTGATTTCTGTGAGTCATTGTGTTCGACCCCTACACTTACTACAACTACTGCTTTAGTACTTTTAGGGTATTAATTTGAGCATATCAAATTTGGCGCCGTTGCCGGGGACTCAATTTCGTCTTTAGATTTTAGCTGTCGAGTTTCGACTAAGTTCGTCAGTATCGACCGATACTACCTAGTATTGGTCGATACGTAGGCGATTTCTTTGTTGATATCGATCGATACTATCAGTGTCGGTCGATACTCAACGTATTTTTTTTTTGTTACTTACGTGCCTTGTCTAGTGGTTTGTTTTCAGGTGCATGCCTAACTGTGAAACCAGAAGAAACAAAAGCACTCCGCTAGTCAATCTATCGTTAGAGAAGCTAGCACGTTTAGAACGCGCAAACAGCTAGACAAAGCAAACATCAGGGATGAACAACCTAGTGGTTTTAAGAGCTGATGAAGCTGGAGTCTTGAGAGACCAAGAGGGTCAAGTGTGCAATGAGAGAGGGCAGCGACTTGATGAGGCTGGAAACGTCATTGCCCCTCCTGCAGTTGTTGGTCAGATTGTCACGCCAGCTGCGCAAGCAAACGTTGAGAATGCTGGAGTTGATCGAGGTAGAACACTTGGTGAGCACAACAGACCTGATCAGTTCTTTGCCAATCGATCTGCGATTCGCATCCCACTTTTCAAAGGAATGACTTTGAGCTGAAGCCTGCGTACTACGCTCTTGTGAGTCAGAATCCTTTCCATGGGCTATCTCATGAACATCCCATGGATCATATCGAGAGGTTCGGAGATTTGTTCACTGGTATGAAGTACAATAGAGTGCCCAATGAGTTCATTTTCTGCAAATTTTTCCCACACTCTCTTATTGGGGATGCTGCTTATTGGCTGAAGCAGTTGGCTCATGGTTCGCTAACTACATGGGATGAGACGAAGAATGCATTCCTGTGCAATTTCTATGAGGATGCGAGATCCGAAGAGCTCAGGAACAAAATTTTCCAGTTTTCTCAAGGTCTAACAGAGGCACTCAAGGCTGCTTGGATTCGTTTCAAGTCATATCAGAGAGATTGTCCGCACCATGGGTTCAATCAGGTTCAGCTGCTGGGTACTTTCTACAGAGGGATCGATTGGAGGTACCAGATGGCTTTGGATACTGCGAGTAATGGGAACTTCAACACCAGGTATCCAGATGATGCGATTGTGCTAATTGAGAACTTGGCGTCTAGCAATAACACCAAGAATGCTGATTTCGAGCGGAAGAAGCAGGCTGCAGGAATTGATGGATCTCAGATTTCTGAAGTTCAAGCGAAGCTAGATATTCTGATTGGGAAGTCAAAGAAAGCTGTACACTTTGCTGATGAAGTCGATAATATCGGTGGAGCTGAAGTGGAGGATGTTAGCTATGTTGGTGGTTCTGGATTTCAGGGTCAGCAATTTGGGTACAACAACAACTGTAACTTCAACAACAACACTCGCAATTACGGGAACTCTTCGTACCAGCCCATCTCTCCAAAATCTACAGAGAATAAGATGGAATCCATGCTTGAGCAGATTCTTCAGGGACAGCAAAAACTGCAAGTGGATTTCCATGGGAAGATTGACCATCTGTACACTGATCTGAATGAGAAGATTGACCATCTGAATGGAAAGATTGAAGCTGTCAACCTTTGTCAGAGGAAGCTGGAGACTCAGGTCGCTCAGACAGCAGCAGTTGTGAAAAGGCAGGAAGGTTTTCTTCCAGGGAAAACTGAGAATCCAAGAGCACACGTCAATGCAATCACCATAGGAAGTGCTAAAGAAGCCACTGCAGTGGTAGAAAAGCGTATTAATGCAGGAATTTTCGACGATGCTGCAGAAGATGACGACTGGGATTCTGAAATCGCGTAGGTATTGATCGATACCAGCCAGTGTCGATCGATACCGGTCCAAACACCTGCACGAGTGGATGGACAATCACATGTATCGATCGATACCCATCCAGTATCGATCGATGCTGAGACGCATGTCGAGAAGAAGGCTGAAATTTTCAAGGAGAGGGTGTACAAACCCATAATACCTTATCCTATGCCTCGTATTATGACGAAGAAGGAATGGAAGGACGCCATATGCAAGGCTATGTTGGATAAGTTGGTTGTGGAGTTTCCTGTGGTTGATGATCTATCTGATGATGAGAATTCGAACATCACCCAGGCATCGATCGATACCTTACCTTTATCGATCGATACCCTCCCAGATACTGCAAAGTAGCCGAGTATGAGTGTTGACAAACTTCGCAAGCCTAAGAAGCTGAATCCTATTCCTCAACATCTCCGAGCCCCCATCACTCCAAAGCAGCTGTGTGGCTTTGAGAAGAGAATACGAAGGATACCCCACTCGTTCACTTTTGAAGAAGCTCTAGAAGGCTGACCTCTGCTAAGTCACTTCAAAATTGCATAGAAAGTCTGGAAGAAATTAAGGCACTCTCCATCAAGGCAAGACGCAAGTCACTACCGCTGAGCCAGTTGACCCAGAGGGAAGACCCAGGAAAATTCGCAGTTCCATGTTCCATCTATGGAGTTGAATTCGATGCGTCTCTCGTTGACTCAGGGTCTAGCGTCAATGTAATATCACGGGACATCGCTGAACGATTGAGGGCTGATATAACACCCCCTACGATACTTCTCACGTTTGCGAACTCCTCCACCTCACCTCCATACGGTACTATCCATGCTTTGCTAGTTAAAGTAGGAGATTGTCTGGTGTCCACTAATTTTCAGGTTGTGGAGATGAGCGAAGGATCTGAGGTTTCTTTGCTCATGGGACGACCGTTTATGGCTACTGCTGGCGCGATCATAGACACACCTAATAAGAGACTCTCTTTCTCTTACATTGACGGAGAGGTCTACAATGATGTCATTCCCTCTAGAGGTGCTCCCACACATATCTCTTGCATTACCGTTGTTCCAGGAGAGACATTGGTCGTTGATCTTTTGGAAGAGCCTCCTGACGACCCAATTGTCATAGACGTTTTGGTTGAACCGCCAATCATCCCTAAGAAAGTTGTCAGGAAGGCTGAGGCAACAAAGAAGAAGGCGAAGAGCAAAAGAGTCGAGAGTGCTCCCTCTATTACCTTAATCCCTCAGAAATGTGATGGAGATTTGATTGAGTACAAAGTGAAGTGCAAAGGAACTTCGAAACCATTTTCTAAAGCTCGAGTTCTTCTTACTTCGGAGCTGAAGGAGAAAGGATAGGAATTTATGGAGAGCATGTTGAGCAGAACTCTGAGTCTGCAAGTATCTAGCTGTGGGACTTGCATGGGAGTAAGCTCTCAATCTTCTCCTGACTGATCACCTGAGCCAAAGTCAAGCTACTGACTTTAAACGAGCGCTTGGTGGGAGGCAACCCACTGGTGAGTCTGTTTTTGAGTCGTTTTTCTTATAATTTTTTGTTCTGTGTTTGTGTCAGGATAAACAAGGAGCAAAACTCGAAATCGCCCAAGTATCGATCGATACCACATTAGTATCGGTCGACACCAATCACGAATGTACGGTTCATCATGTTGATTTAAGCCTGGTATCGATCGATACCAGGCCGTGTGTCGATCGATACCAGATGTTCCAGCACGGTAACTTCTTGTTTTTCTTAATCCTATTCTGTTCTTTTGCTTTCTTTTACCTACTCTAGGCTAGATAACACTGGGGACAGTGTTGTTTAAGTCTGGGGGAGGTGTCTTCTGACATTTTTTTTTGTTTTTCTTAGAGTCAGTTGTTTTATCGAGTCAAAATCGTTTTATTGAGTCATAACTTGTTGGAGATGATGATCATGTGCTTGAATTGTTGTTTTGATTTTGTTTTTGAGTGACCAGTGTTGCAGGATCAGCTCTAGATCGACTAATGAAAATTCCAGGGACTGACCAGTTGACTAGAAAACATCCATGTCTCCAGCAAAGTTCTTCTGAAATCTGAGCCAAATTTTTGCACTTCATCAATGTGGTTAGTGTTTACAGAGCTTGATTCATCATTCATATCTGACAATGGAACCCATATGTTTAAAGTAATGGTATCTCTCTCCCCTGTTATAAGTTGATAAATAAGAGCATAAAAGATTGAAATAATTTTCTTCTGAGTAGAGGGCTATGAAAATTTCCAGCGATCCCATTATTCTACTTAAGAGGGAATGATCACACAAAGGTTGAAAGCGAGGTTAGGAAAATTTCCCGTGATACCACTATTCGCCTACAACCTTTGATACATAAAGAGAAAAAAACCGGGGATTCGGTGGCAAACACCATCAATACTCGCGTTTCGGACCTTGATGTGTATATGCAGATCTAAAAAAGAGAGAACATAATAAGAAATAAGTCTGGGGGAGAAAAAGTGTGAAATTGGATGGTTCCTTGTCATGATATTGTATGGTAAAGAATCTAGAAGGTTCTTGAACATTGGTTGCAACGATGAAACTGGCGATGAGGGCTTTATTTGAACAATGCTGCGAGATAATGTGTGGAGTCTGGAAAAGCTGTGAATGTCTACGGAGAAGTACATGGTGGTTAGATCAAAAGCTGGTTAGGTGACATTTGGGTGCTTGGGAAAATGATCTTTGCGATGGTTCCTGAATAGGTGAGTCTCTACGTTTTCAAACATCTTTCTCTGGTTTAGTCTTCTATTTGCTTGAGGGCAAGCAAAGACTAAGTCCGGGGGAGTTGATATATCATGGTTTTTTACCCCTTTTAGGCCATGATATAAATCCGTTTCATAGACTTTCTGCTATTTCGTAGTATTTTAGAGTCTTTTACAGGTCTTAGCACGTTTGGAGCATAATCGGAGATATTGGAGCTTTCTGGAGCATTTTGGAGCAAAGCTGAAGTTCGTGTTGCTGAGTACCCGATTTCACGTCAAGCATCGATCGATACCTCATTGGTATCGATTGACACTCATCGCAGCAGACACGACCCGCGACTTTAATGAAGAGTTGAAGAATTGCAACTTGGTCCAGAAATCTTTAATATTTGCAAGAAGCCCCAAAACGTGATTTATGTTATTTATAGGGATTTTACAGCCACTTTGTTGGCTATGCTTTATTTTCTAAACTTTGATTCTACTTTGGTTTTTGGAGGGATAACTCTGAACTCCTGTTTTTATTGATTTCTTTGATGATCTATTCAATCATGTTGCTTTCAATCTTCATGTCTGAGTAGATCCACTTTAGGTTCAGGGTTCTCATAAGGGTTTTCTCTGAATGCTATGTTGATTAGTTTATTAGGATTCACCATCTGAATTAGTTCTTCGCTTAGGTTGTGTTCAAAGCTAATTCTAGGTTGACGAATCTGGAACATAGATCTTAGGATAATTGATTAGGCACGACAGTGCGATTAATTACCTGATAGAACCTTAGGTGAGCAAATTGATTATTCGCAAAGAGATTTGGTTTAATTGATTTGTGAACATATCAAACCTGAAATTAAAGCTGATTTATTCTTAGGAATTTGCAAAGAGATTTGAGATTCTGAAGTTTAGATTTAGATAATTCTCGCAACGACAGTTGTTAATTATACTTTAGTTATTTGAGTTCAAGAACCGCATTAAATCTGGATCATGTTAGTTAGTTTATCTGCATTCATTGATTTCCTGAGAAATACCATGAATCTATATTTTCCTCCATCGAATTTACAACTCTTTTACTGTTCATTGTCTTTTGTTTCATCTTATTTGCTTAGCTTGATTCGATATTATACAATCTATTGTGTGATTTCTGTGAGTCCTTGTGTACAACCCCTACACTTACTACAACTACTGCTTTAGTACTTTTATGGTATTAATTTGAGCATATCAAATGCTCAATCTGATTTTTTATAGACTCTGGAACCACTCTCATGTACTTGCCCGGGAGCTACTGCAACAAAGTGGCGGAGGCAGTGGAAAACGTCGTGACAGCGGAACGAGTAACTTACAGGTCCGACATGCTTTGCTACAAATCGAAGACCATAGATATCTTTCAGGTGATCATAATGCATTTCTCGGGAGATGCGGATCTTGTCTTGGATAAGTACAATATGTTTATGGATACGGGAGCAGAAGTCTTTTGTCTGGCGATTGTGTGTGCTCCGATAACACCAAATGCTGAAGCTGCTATTTTTGGTAACAAAGCACAGAACAATTTGTTGGTTGGTTATGATTCTTCTTCTCTGCTGGTTTCTTTTAAGTGTGAATCACCAGCACATTATGAATTTATGATCTTGAGTATGCACTTTCATATGAGTTTATGTTTTGCATACCTTGATAAATGTTTCGACTATTTGTAACTTCGGCTTCACATTTGTTGGCACAGAGTGCTGTAGCCCGTTTATTAGAACCTACAAGACGATAGATCATGACGGCCAAAATCATTCCCATACATATTAACTATAACGCTGAAGCATGATTAAATGACGCATGTTATTCAATATACCAATTGCTTATGGTTTATCTCATGAATACAGAGCAAAAGATCGTCCTATCCTGACCATTTTTATATGACATTTCTATATCAATATTGATATGTCTCTCAGATTCTCAGTGTTAATTTAAGTTTTTATTTATTCATGTACACAATTCCTGATCTAATGTAGAAGAGATTAACACTGGAAAAAAAAGTGAGGGGAAAAGTACCTGAATATCTAATGACGTGAGAGCACGTCCTTCATCAGTACATCTTTTTATTCGAGATAAACAGCATCTCCGCAAAATTTCAACTCCATATTCCAGTAGGAGGTTTTGGACCTATATGATAAAAATAAAAAATTCTAAGTGGATACAGATTTCCCAATAGTTTGAGATGCTCAATCTGATTTTTAATCAAATTGAATTGCATGTTGTCAGTTGATTGTTCGGTATGATTGTGACACACAAAAATCAGAAGGAAAACCTAAACAGGTGCCAACTACTAATCAGGGCTCAGGAAATCAGTCACCACTGATGTCCCAATCCAAAGATGCAAACATCCGTATTTTTGATATATCATGGTTTTTACCCTGTTTAAGCCATGATATAAGTCCTTTTATAGAGTCTTTCTAATGTTTTGGAGTCTTTTTAGAGTCTTTTACAGGTCTTAGCACATTTGGATATTATTGGAGATATTGGAGTTCTATGGAGCATTCTGGAGCGAATGTGAAGTCAGATGACTAAGTGCCCGATCTGAGCAACGAGTATCGATCGATACCCCCTGGTATCGATCGACACCCGTCGGGAAATCATGGGCCGCGACTTTTTATGAAGTTTGAAGAATTGCAAAAGTGCCCAGAAGACTCTGATATTTGCAAGAAGACCCAATTCGTGTTTTATCTATATAATTAGGTTTTCAGCCATCTGTTTAGGCTATGCTTTATTTTGTTCTGATTTTAAGAGAGATCTTGGTGAGAAGAGAGACAAGTCTGAATTTCCCCTCGTCCGAGATTCAGATCTCAAACATCCTGTTACTCTTTCTTATTATCTATTTGAGTATTTATTCAGCCATGTCTATTGATTCAATTGCCATGTCTGAGTAGATCCACCTTAGGTTTTGGGTTTTCTCATAAAGGATTTCTTTGAATGTTATATTGATTATCTTATTAGGATTCACCATCTGAACTAGTTCTTCGCCTTAGGTTGTTCTCAAAGATAATTCTAGGTTGATGAATCTGGAACTTAGATCTTAGGATAATTGATTAGGCACGAGAGTGCGATTAATTACCTGATAGAACCTTAGGTGAGCAAATTGATTATTCGCAAAGAGATTTGGTTTAATTGATTTGTGAACATATCAAACCTGA
>PKML01002721.1:141925-161323 GCA_002933935.1 Eutrema yunnanense
AAAAAAAGACAATCTTAAAAAAATAAAAAACAAGAATAAGTAAGGAAAAATTATAATAAAAAAATGACAAAAGTAAACTTACAAGTTTATAATTTACAACCACGACCAAACTTAAAAAAAGAAAATTATAAATATATTCTAAACTTAAAAAAAAATTATTAATAGACGACCAAACTTAAAAGTTTATAATACTTTCCATTATGATAAAAAAAACTTAAATAAAGAAAATTATTAATATACAAGCACGACCAAACTCTATATAATAATCTGCACATTTCTAAAGTTTTTAAAAAGGAATAAAAGCCAAAAAAAAAAATTTAAAAGAATATTTCAGTTTAGAATTAGTAACATTTTTATCATATAAAACTGAATGTTTCAAAGTTGTTAATTCACCTGATCGCGACATGTGTCAAGTCAAAGATGGAAATATTTAAAATCGATTAATAAAAAAACTTGAAAATTCGTATTCATAATCTTAAAAGATAAAGTTACTAAAAATAAAATTAAAAAGTTAAAGAATTAAATTTATCTTAAAAGTCAAAATTAATATAGAAAGGAAAAAAACATTACTTAGTTTTTCCATTTAAATTAAGAAAATTAATCATAAAATAAAAAGAATTCTAATTTTTCACATCTATATAAACCACAATTTGGTAGTATATCAATTACACCCCAAAAAATTAAAAGTTCAATAATTGTATCCAAAGCTATTTACTGCATCTATTCACCAAATTTTTCTTTCAAGTTATATATTTATTTTATCGTAAACTTTGTTTCTAAATATATGTATAAGATATTTTCATTGGTTATCTAATTTTATGTATGTTGTCAACATCACAGCCAAACAAGGCAATATATTTCAGGCAGAGTTTCTCTTAATTTAAGGAATCAGAACTAAAAGAAGTCTTCAACCAGAGAGCCATTTCTTGACATAAGCATTGATTGGAGATGAGCCTTAGATTTATGCAATATCCGAGCCACAAGAGAAACAGTGTCTAATGCAGCACATCTTTCCTGCAAGCGATAATCAGAAACCTTTTGTTATACAACCTTGAGATGAAAGGAAGATATAAGGCAGCTGCTCGTCTCTTCTCACACTTCATATATAAAATACGTGAAAATAAATGAGTAGGAATAGTTATATTTAGGTTCATTAATCGACAGAAAACAATAGTAGATTGATGAAAACCTAGCCCCAAGTTATACCTTGAGACTAAAAGATATGCCTGATAGGTGACCAGATGTTGTATTTAAGGGACTTGCTGGAGTCGCGTCCGCAAGACTTTGAACTGTGTTGGGAAAGGCAAGTGAAGAAGATGGTGATGATGATCCGGGATAAGCAGCTTTTCAAACGATCTGCATTTCAAAAATTCGAAATATAGTCTATGTTGAGCAAAATGGTTTTCCTCAGATATTGTAGCCTTAAAAGCTATAACATAACCATACTGAAGCAGCTCGGGAGTAACATTACAAACAAAGAGGAGCATCAAAAGGAAACGAATCAGTTACTCACGAGTCACGATTAAAAGAGTCGGCAACTCCTTTTCCACCTGAATTTGTATTTTTTTTTGACCAAATACTTGAAACACAAAATAGAAAAGAATTCACTCCTGTTGACTGAGGAGTAGTCTTGATCTTCCCTATAGTAAGTTAACTTTGCTGAGAAAGGGTTTCCACTTTTCAGCCAATATGAGAATCCACTCTTGTTCCCACGGGGATATCAATTGAGTCATTTGACTTATTAACAGCTTGCACGGTATCAGGTGACAGTTTCGTCCATGTCTCCTTCTCCAGGACCATTTTAAGCGCCTGTTAGAAAGAAAAACCAAACAAAAACTTTACCTTCACGTTATCATGCATGAAAGTAATTACGTATGTGGTATTGGCAATGTCAGTCCAATGGGCATTGTGAAACTGAACTTACATGCATGCGCTGCCTATGAAATGAAGTGAAATAATTTTCACATACACCCTTTAGCTTCTCCCTACACTGATCTACTGCACTATTAGACGCCTGCTGCAACGAACTGGATGTTCCACTTCCATCAGACGCTTCAGCAGAAATGGTACAAGAAGGTATGCTTCCTGAACTCATAGCTGAAGAAAGACCACCATCCTGTGGGTTGCATGAACTGCTTGACGCTGAATCAATCTTTTGAGTTGTTGCAGGACTTGGTGAGATCAAACTTTCTACCTGTTCCAGTTCAGAAGCTTAGCCCTTAGAAACCTTCAGAGATAATTAAAATGAATTGACACTGACAACATACTGAGACGAACCTAAAGTAAGTTGACAATACATAAGATACTGAGCAACGAAGCCATCAAAGAGAAAAGATTTTCTGACCCAGTATCCTTCAAGCCAAAAGGGGATAAAGCGAAAGTATATTGTACTATAATCAAAGAACTTATCGAAACTCTTGGACAATCAAATACTTGACATGGAGTACTTAAAAGAGATAGAAAAATCACTTAACTGTATGTTAACTAGGAAATCAGGTAACGCCCAAGACTTGCATACATGTTTAAATAAAAATTCCGAGATAAATCCATATCAACAAAGCAAGTCTTCTTAGAGTTCTACACGCTACCAAACTAACAAACAAAAAGAGAACAGTTTTAAACATATGCTAAAATTCCCTCTAATTACAGAGGGAAAGATAAGTGGTTTTATACAATGATTTAGGTACAGTTTTGCTCAGAAAATAGCAAAAAGGTCTGACAACAAATATTACTGTCGCAGTACTGAAATTAGATCCATGGGTAATAAGAAGATGTTAACTACAAAACTAAGGCTTGCTTATAGAAGAGATACAGAGTATGAGAACTTCTTCGAACTGTTGAAGCGTTTCCCTCAACCCCTCCAAACCGTTTCCCTCAAAGCTAGTTTAGAGGCACAGGCATCAGATCTTGATGTGGTTGATGTCCCCGGAGCCAGAAATGGAGATTTTTCCTTCCGCCACTCTTCAAATTTTTTACAATTTGCCCAAAAACAAAAAGAGAACATCTACAAATGTTTGTAAATATGAAAATCATCCAAAATCACAAGTAAAAAAGCACACTCACATAGCAAATTGTTTCACCATAGGCGTCACGGAATATTGCTCAAGTTCAAGAAGCGGAAACCATCCAATTTCACAGATTTCATTCTTTGTCTTCGGTTCAAATTGTGTATCATTTGTCTCCACTTTCACAATGTAGAGTAGAACACTTTGACTCATTGTAACATTTTTAAATGCATAATTTTTTCAAAACCAGACGCCTAAAGGCAAAACATTGAACAAACCAATGGGGCTTTTTTGTGTCTTCTGAAGTTTATAACATTTTTCAATTGTTGTTTGTATTTTCCTTGACTTTCGCTAGTATTGGAATGTGAACCTTTCGAACCTTATCGTGATAAATCCAAAGACATACTCAACGACTTTAGTGTTTACAAAGCACAGATATCGTTTAAAATCCGATCAGATTGTTAATTTCGGTTAAAATCGTTTCAGAATTGTTAGTTTCAGTTAAAATCGGTTCAGAATTTTTTAACACTTTGTTCATGAAAATCAAAGGAAAACAGAGTATATAGAGTATATGACACCAATAGAGATTATATTGTCACATGCAACAGTATGCTTAAGAAGAAGAGTAAGGAAAACAAAAGCATATAAAGAGATTATATTGTGGCATGCAACATTATGCTTAACCTTGGCCATAATCTATCTTTCTTATTATATAAAGTTGGATCCATCAACGAGAACGTGACACGTAGGATAACTCTTACTCGTGAGATCGTGACATGTGTTGTTGTTTAATAAGATCACGACATGAGTCAAAATAATAATATAAACTTTTCAATTTTTAGTTATTTTTTAATAGACAAAATAATAAAATAAAAAAGTAAAAGCAAAATGTGTTCAAAAGAAAATGAAAACTATTAAATTCAAAAAAAGTAAAATACGAGAAAAAATAGAAACTACAAATAAAAAAATGTAAACTATTAAATATTGTTTAGGAAATTTTTTGTCCTCTCGGGAGCAAGTCTCCTACAAAACGAGAAAAGACGTGAAGGCCTGGAAAACACGATGGTGGGATATTTTCTGATGGCTCTCCAACGCCCAAGTCAGAAAACGTTTTAGAAAAGACCACGGAGTGGTGGATCGGAGAGAGGAAATAGTACTCGGAAAACGAGTGAATAGAATGGGCCGGTTGGGTCCTTAGGAACGGATGGATCCACAACGGGCATTTTAAGATGGGCTTTTTGTGGTGGAAGAGAAGAAAGTAAGACTTTGGGTGGAATAACCCCACGGTTTAGGAGCCGCCGTGAAGTTGACCGGAGTATGGTCAGAAAAGAGACATGTGGTCTTGGGAAGAATGAAAGGTAAGCGTTTAGAACCGATCTCTTTCCCCACAAATATCTATGTCTTAATATGAGTCAAGAAGAGCGAACCCCCTTCTCATTGGAGAGAGTGGATTATTTATAGAATTTTACCTTGTCCAGGTTAGTATATCGGGTCGGATCCTGGATTGTCGGGTTGACGGGTCTGGTTCGGGTCTGGTTCGGGTCTGTCGATTACGTCATGCATCTGTTCATTTCTGACCTACTCACTGATAGTGGACTTTTTACGGTCCGCACAATTACTCGTTGTGCACAATGCCTCAATCTAATGGCATGTCATTGCAGCACTTTGGGATCGAATCCACAAGGAAATAAGAACGACACACTAAGAATACAAGACGCTATCTAATCTAAGCGATAATTGAGTTTTTGGTTTTGATTCGAAAAATTTGAAACATACAAAAACAAAGAAATAAACAAGGAGCTATCAAACCAAAACGAGCAACAAGACAACTTTAAACGTTATTTAGCAAATTTAGACAAACGAATTCTCGGGTAAAACAATCGACTCGGATGATTCTTAATATATTCTAGACAATCAAACATTCAATCAATTGCCTCCTTATGCCCTAGATCACTACTAAAGATTAATCCATGTCAATGGTATTAATCCCTTTCTTAGTCATCAATCGTCATAAACTTCTGTTCGCGATTCTATGACTAACAAGCAATAAACACAAGTCTAATCAACCACAATTCACCTTAGACATCAACGCCCATTGGCTAAGATATGAAAAGCACTCATTAAATTCGTTGGGGAATTTCATCGAACACCTTTCGGACGTGAAATTCCCTAGAGTTCTAAATCAACTTTGTCAAGGCTAATCTATCAATAAGAACATCTAATGAGAAAAGATATCAAATAATCTAGCTCTTAAATATCAAGAACAAACCTTAAATCACCCTAATCTTTTTTACCCAAGAACCCTAAAAAAACTACTCATACATAGTCAAATCACAAAAGAAAACCGAACAAATGAAAGACATAAATAAAATAAGAAGATTGATGGAAGAAAAGTAAGGAAATCTTCAATAAAGGGTGTAGATCTTCAATGATTCATCAACAAAAATGATAAGAGAGAAGAAGAAGACTTTAAACAATCAAAAAGAAGCTAAAGTTGTCTAATTTTCGTCTATGCAGAGTTGTTGAGACTCCACCACTAAGTGTTGATTATATACAAAAGTGGAGGGACCCAAAGTCAAGCCAAAAAGTCTTAAACAAAATTGATCATTTTATCGGCCACCATCACAAGTGAGCCTTCATGCTTGGATGCATCCTCCTTCGCGGCAGAGTTGATATGTGTCCACTAAATCGGATGTAACTCCTTCAATACAGCCCATACCGACTTGAAACTACTTTCATTGGAAATATAACTCAATTGCCGACAACATTGATGAAGAGCTCCAAAGCTAAATCCAAAGGAAAGGCTTCCATACGAGTCGATCTTCCAGACACATATTCTCGATGCTTGATCTTCGATTTTATCGGGCACTTATTATCGGTCACTTGGCCAATACAAACTCCCACAGGAACTGGTACTCTTCAACACTATGTGAGGCTCTTTATCGGTCCTCTTTATCAGCCATATGGCCGATTAGATTGCTTGACAGGAGCGACGTCTTGGAAATCTTCATTTTATGATTCTATCGGCCCGTCTTATCTGCCATATGGCCGATAGAATCACTTAACAGTCTTTTCTTCATGTTTTCCTTACCTTCCTTGCCCCATTGACCTTCCATGATGGTTACCCACACTCCTCTAACTCCAAAAACACCTGAAAATAGCTCAAACAAGTCAAAAAGAGTGCAAAGACAATATAGGACATCTAAAATGCAATGAGACTCAATTGGACCCTAAATGCATAAAAACTATACAAAGTGAGATTAAAACATATGAAAACAAAGCTTTAAAACAAGTAAAATATGGTGTTATCAACTCCTATGGACTTGCCTTTTGCTTGTCCGCAAGCAAACAAGAAAAGACAAACCGGAAGAGAGGTTTGAAAATGGGAACTCAAAACCAAAATAACTTAGTAAGCATTCGATATGATCACCTCGAACAATACTAGCATGTTGCAAAAACAAACACTTAATTCACTCTAACTCATTCAAGGCTTATCGCAACTCCTAATCTTTTCTCTTAACCACAATGTATCATGCCTACAAGTTCTCTTCGCAACCAACCCTCACATTCATTTGATCTTTTTTAAGGTGTGGTCTCATAAATGGCCAAGTGATCAAGTCCAATCGGTTTGGAAGAAAAGGCTTTTGGCACTAGTTAATGTGAGTGCAAGGAGGTTCATTCTCTTTTTGGGTGACTTACGTACTCTCAAGAAAAAGGAATGCTATATGTTATGCAAAAGCAAGGAAGATTAGAAACAATTTATGCATACAAATTTAAGCTCACATTGTTCTACCCTCCTAGCAAAGCATTCTACCCAAATGGTGATTCAATTTCCTCTTCTTATCTTACTTCATTGGAACTCATTAAACCTCCCGAGCTCTTTTTGGCTAAATCAAACTCCTTTTTCTCTTTCCAAAACTCCTTTATTTTCACTCGACCCTTTTCTTTTCTTTTTACTCTCCCTAAACTTTTTATTCTTTCTCTTTTTCAAACATGGAGAGTGTTTTTCTTTTTCTTTCCTAGGATCTTTCTTTTAAGCTCTTCTCTAGAGTTTGCTTTTAAAACCATTTCTCATCTCACTTTTCATAAGTTCATGTTCCCCAAACCCAATACCATTCAATCCATTGATCCCCATCCTTATGCTAGCCTCTTTTCTTTGAACAACTTAGACTAGCTAAAAATGAAAGCTAACCTTTGTCGTTCACGATACTTACAAGATTTTACACACAATAGCATTATCAAGAAAAGGGCCTCACTCAATCAAACAACGAGGGGTGGAAATAAAATGGTTAAGGTTAAAGGTAGGGAACCATTCTAAAGATGAGAATGGCCACTCGGGTTATTAGAGAGTGGTAAAAGTGGATAAGATAACCCGAGTATTTTCTTTGAACCATGGTTATGTATCACAAGCCCATAGGCGAGAAGATTAGATTCATTTAACTCCAATTATCAAGGGGTTGATTTAAAATTAAACAAGTGATTACGAGACAACGAGTTAAGAGTAGAGAGATCAAAGCAAGAGTATACAAGTTTCAAAAAGGTTGTTCAAGCAACATGATAATATTACTAAGGGTATCACATCGAGTTCTAAACTAAGTGGTTTCTATCATTGTCCCCTATGCATATGTAATGCAAATCCTATATGCTTCTAGACTCAATCCTAAGATGAAGATGAGACTATGCAAACTACATGATTCTTTTTGGATTTTTGAAAATTTTCAATTTTTTTGGTTTTTCTATGCAATATACATTTACAATGCAAGATTCAAGAGAAAAATAAAATAAGACAAAGAAGACAATGTTAAATGCCAAAGACCTCTCCCCCGAACTTAAATCAAACCGCCTCGGTGTGAAATGAATCCAAAGAAAGAGTAAAAATGCAAATAAAAAATATATGTACAAAATGTTAAGTGAGGTACCTTGGAGGTATGGAGATGAGGGGGTTGATCCGCGGAGGAGGTTTATCGGTCACCGCTATCAGTCCAGCAACCGATAGAATCTATCATTAGAACCTTGCATTGCTTCAGCCGGATTCGCCATTTTATCGACCATTTTTATTGGCCAGGTGCCTGATAAAATGGTCGACAGAGACTTGGGGATTTTCGACGTTTGCTAGCCGTTTTATCGGCATGTTTTATCGGCCAGGTGCCCGATAAAAATCCTTGTCAGCTCAATTTTCTTGTCTCACTTCATTTAAAGCATGTCAGGTCCCTGAAACAAAAACACACAAAAACAAATACTCAAAGCACACACAAACATATCAAAGAAGTAAAATCAAACCACACATATCTACAAAGGATACCGAGGGATTGCCTCCCAAGCGCGCTTGTTTAACGTCGCTAAGTTTGACGTTTCAAACCTTTTTAGGCAGGGAGAGAAGGAGTGTTGGAACTCCATGGTGGGTCCTCGAGCTCGAGTGCGAGGACTTTGCTCATGATCTCTTGAAGACCGGCTTGACATTTCTCTTTAAGCTCGGGTGTGAGAAGTGCTCTAACCGTTTTGAATGGCTTTGACCTTCCCTTACACTTCACATTGTATTCAATCACACCATCTTCGTATTTCCAAGGTATGAGTGTCATGGTATGAGGCTCGTCAAGCGTGAACTTATCCCCATTTGGCTTGCTTGGTTCGTTGAAGACAATTGTGGGAGGGTGTTTGTCTTTTGGTTTCTTCTTATTGGCTTTAGTGCCCTTACCCTTCTTTCGAACCTTTATACTCTCATCCTCATTTTCCGTAGTGGTATGGAAAAGAGATTCCAAACAAGCACCATCCAATGCTAAGGCTTCTTCAACATTACCATAACCCAAAGCTTTCTCTTCATGAGAATCTTTCATCTTTTCACAAGCTTTTAGGGGTGAAGCTAAATTCATCTTCTCACAACTACCCACGTAAACCTTTTTAACTTCCACTTCATCATCCTTACAAACAATGGTGCCACAAAGCTTGGTGGAAGGGGGCTTCATGGAATAGAAGACTTTGTCATTCACGTTCTTGAGAACAACCCTCTTGTTTTGGTTACTGCTTTTCTGCTAAAGGAACTAGCAAGATCAACTTTGGAAGCAATGCTATCGTGGCAGGATTTGGAACTATAGCAACCACTATGTTTATGAAGACGGAGAGACCCGGTCACTATTACCTAAACCTAGACGCGATCAGCGTTGGGGAGACCCGCATTGAGACATCGGGGACACCATTTCACGCCTTAGACGGGAACATTCTCATAGACTCTGGAACCACTCTCACTTACTTGCCCGGGAGCTACTGCAACAAAGTGGCGGAGGCAGTGGAAAACGTCGTGACAGCGGAACGAGTAACTTACTGGCCCGACATGCTTTGCTACAAATCGACGACCATAGATATCTTTCCGGTGATCACAATGCATTTCTCGGGAGATGCGGATCTTGTCTTGGATAAGTACAATATGTTTCTGGATACGGGAGCAGAAGTCTTTTGTCTGGCGATTGTGTGTGCTCCGATAACACCAAATGCTTGTAGGACCAACAATGCTGAAGCTGCTATTTTTGGTAACAGAGCACATAACAATTTGTTGGTTGGTTATGATTCTTCTTCTTTGTTGGTTTCTTTTAAGCCCACCGATTGTTATGCATTGTGGAGTTAGAGAAACCAAACCAAAAGTCTCTTTTCTAAATTATTGTTTTTTTGTTACAGTTTTAACTTTGTTTTTTTATATTTTTCCTTTCATTAAGATTTATGAGCATAAGATCATGGATTTGTTTTAACGAGCAATATGCGAATGATCAACATGCATCTAAAATGATATTATAAAGACCAGTTATAAGGCAGGGTCGAAAGATTCAAGATTCACAATCTTAAACCGAACCGAAACGTTGCGAGAATTAACCGGAATTCAAATCAAAGGTGGTACAAAATCACAATCTGCTCCAATATCAAGTTTTCTAGAGCTATGCCAACTTGGCCTTTCTAATTCTTCCAATCTCAATATTCTCAAATGCTTCATAATTATAAAAATGACCAATGAAATCACACTAAAATCGCATAAAAAAAACAAAACTCTGAATTTTACCTAAAAAGANGTTGTGTGTTCGGTTTAGCCTCTCACAGCTTGAACCGTTGCAATCATGTGAGCCATGACGAGAGCGTATCGAACAGCAGTGTGCTGTGGAGTGTAGCTGTCTGCATTTGCAAGCCCAAACTCCCCAAAGTTAAGCTCTATGTTCACAAACTTACCCGGCAACGACCTTTTAGACAGAGCTTCATGCCATATCTCCAAGAACTCCTCCATCCCTTTTCTTGCCTTTTCCATTGATGATATAGGAAGATACTCCACCTGAATACACACACACACAGCCATTAGTTACAACCCACCAAACTCAAAACCGAGATTACAAGAAACAAAGACAATCTTCATCAGATGTCTATTCGACCCAAAACAAAATAAAGGGCACTGTGTTATTCTGAATTTAAGATGCAGGACAATCGCAATTACAAATTACGTTTGTATTAACTAATTGAAATCCAATAGTTTACAGAAACACAAAACTTACTTGATCAAATCTTCTTCTTTATGGTTTAATCGGATTGTTGATGATAGAGGCTTGCTTGAGCAATCTCCTAAGACAGAATTTCGTCCCTACTGTGGTGTATGTAGCTTTCGATGGACGTCTCTCTTGAGGATACAACTATCAATCTCCGTAGTGACACCGTACGGAGATTCTCGCAAACTCTATTCTGAGTTTCTTAGAAATAGTTTGAGAATAGAAGAAGAAACAAATCGAATTGTTTTTTCTGAATCCCTTCCCTGCAATTGGGTTGTCCTCTTTTTATATTTACCAGAGAGATGCTTGAAGATTCAATCGTTGTTTTTCACATCCGAAAGAAAAGGTGCCTTCTCCCAATCGACACAGATTTGATAAAGGAGGTGTAAGTATATGTGTCTGTAAATTATGTAAGTATAGGTGTGTTTTATTAAAACGACACCGTTGTTGATATCCAACACACTGGACATCCGGTTTATCCGGTTTGTTCGGTTCTCAGTTTGTTGGGGTTGGCCAAAATCTCGCCGAAATAAACTGAACAAAAAAACTATATCGGTTATTTGATTCGGTTTAAAATAAAATCGATTCGGTTTTTTTAATAAAAATAGTATATTTCGGTTAAATATGTTATATTTCAGCTATTTCGAAATTTTGGAATTTTGATTGGTTCAGTTCTTCGGTTATTTTGGAAAAAGTCGGTTTAAATCATTTTTAAAAATAAAAAACTGATTTTTTTCAAAAGAACAAATGAAAAATTGATCAGATCGAAGGAACCCAACCGAACCAAACCAGTAACCAAAATCACTTTGCAAAGTCGCTAATCGGTTTAAAGCTTACAAATTTTATTTTGCAAAATGAGATAATCATTTCTTCTTCTTTCATTTAACTGAAAGCCTACAAAGATATATTTCATAAGAATATTAAAAAAAAAATGTATTATCAAACTAGAGATTTCTTTGGATATTGCAAAACAAATTTAGATATATAAAATATTTAAAAGAAAAAAAACAATCGAATAATTGATATGTTTAGAAGTACCAAACCGAATCGAATTGACAACTAGTGTCATTTTGCAAAGTCGTTGATCGGTTTGAAGTTCAAAATCAAATGGAAATCGAAAAAAAAAAAATGTTCGGTCAAAATGAAAAGACTAAAAAAAGTAAAAAACTCTCCGTTAATTTCAAAAAATAAAATAAAGAGATTTTATTTATTTTATCAAGTTTGTAAACAACATTTTTTTTCTTTTTTTCATTTAATTGAAAGTCTACAAAGATATGTATATCATAAGAATATTAAAAATGTAATATTAACCCAACTATGCATCGAAGATAGTGATCGTCGTGCTTTAGTTGGTGTTTACTAGAATGTTAAGACTTTGTCTTTGTTGCATTGTGACGGTTGTATCCCAAGAGTTAGAGATGAGATGGAGGCAGAAGCCAATATGAGAGTTTTGTTGAAATGAGAAGCCAATATGAGAGTTTTGTTGAAATGAGCAAGTTTTTATATTCCAATTTTTCCTTTTCTAAAATACATTAGTTCCATTTTTCATTACATACCCCTTAACTTTTCCAGTTTCAAAATTTACATTTCAAAAACTTGGATCATCTATAATTATATTCGGAGAAAATATACATTTTGCTATAACAAAGTGATCTAATTTCTATTCATGCAAAGGAAAAACGAAAATGGCAAACCCGAACACAGAAGTAAAACTTAGTAACAAAATACAAAATTTCCCCAATTAAGTTACAAGATCGTACAGGGAATAACAAATCAGGACAATAAACAATTACAACAAAACGTCCAAAATGTATAAATATGTGCATGAATGAAGACATATAGCATTGTGTCTCAAAGCCAAAAAAATCACCATTTCTCGTGCAGCCACAATGATCATGGCTCTCTCTTTTCAAATCATTACATCTCTTCTCTTAATTACTACCACCACTGCCTCATCATCATCTCCTCCCGGCGGCTTCACCAGACTTGATCCACCGTCGCTCTAATTTCTCTTGTTGGGATATCAATCCAAGTTCCATATCGGAAGTTTAGACAAATATTGTCTAATATATAAGTAATGTCCAACTCCAATTAGTATGAGGCCTTTTGGGAAGGAGCCCAAGAACAAATCCGTGCGGGCTTTACCACCTGGACCCAAAGCGGACAATATCATACTAATGGGGAGTTGGACATAGGCTTGAAAAAGCCCCACAGTCTGATTTAGAGTCAATCAAATTCACCCAATTGATTGCACACAAGTCAAGTCACCGCAGGGGAAGTCGCCAGAGCTACGGCGGCGGCGAGTCAAGTCGCCGGCAAGGATGCGCCGAGGAGGTGCCGCCGCAGGGGAAGTCGCCTCGAGGAAGAAGAAGGAGAATTGTGAGATATCGGACTTAGTCAACATACGACTTGGGCCAGCAGTTGGGCTTAGTACAAGCCTTAGTGTCAAGTTAGGCCCAAGTAAGTTTATAGGGTTTCTTTGTTATAAATACAAGTGTTTAACAATAGGAATACCTAATCTAGACTCCAGGGATTCCGAGCGCCTTAGAGGCGGCTCGTAAAGCTAGAGAGAGAATAGGGGTTTCTCTGGGGAATCTAGTTATGTTCTTTGTTCTTTCTTGTTTGTTGGGTGTGAGAGAGATCTATATTGTGAACCACATCGGAGGTGTTTTCCGATTGATTCTTTATAGTGGATGTTGTGGATCCAGGATCCACCCCAGACGT
The DNA here is from genome assembly GCA_002933935.1 of Eutrema yunnanense. Taxonomy (NCBI): domain Eukaryota; kingdom Viridiplantae; phylum Streptophyta; class Magnoliopsida; order Brassicales; family Brassicaceae; genus Eutrema; species Eutrema yunnanense. The sequence continues at coordinate 155,172 of PKML01002721.1, forward strand.
AGCGGTTAGAGGCCGTGAACTGGGTGAACAATTCTCGTGTTCGCTAATTTGTGTATCGAAGATAGATTGGGACAAATAGGATTAAAGTTTAAATCCTAACAAGTGGTATCAGAGCACAGGCTCTTCGATTCACAGTTTTGACGGGAGCATCGATATCTCACGGAATAAGAAGAACGGTTGAAGAACTGGTGAAGTGTGTTGAATTGTTGATGAAATTTCTAAAGAAGCGGATGTTTTGTCAAGGTCGAAACTACACACGTGTATTGGGAATTCTGATTGGGAATAATCAAAGAGAGTTGTCTTCTCCGGTTTAGGTTTCGATTTGAAGAGAAGAGAGAGACTGATTTTGGAAGTTCACAAAATCAGAGGCAGATGTGAATCGGGTCTTGTTGGCGTTTGTGAAATCGACAGAAAAAGTTGATCAGAGAAACAAGGAAGCGCGGGTTACATCACCAGAAGAAGACGCCGGAGGAGCCGTGATGATTGCCGGAGGAAATCATGTTTCGTCTTCTTCGTCGTGGAAGAGATTCACAATGGAGAAGCTTGCCGGTGAAAGAGCTTCAGATCCAGAGGGCGGAGGCGGTCCTGGTCGACGGCGGAGCAGTCGCCGGAAACGGCAGAAGGAGAAGGCAGACGTGAGCTCGCCGGGAATCTCATAGAGAGATTCGAGTTTCTTTCTTCGTTTTCGGTTACGATCGGAAAGGAGAGAAGAACGGCGACTAAGATTCACGGGAAGAAATCACGCGATGGAGGCGGCGCGAGTCACCGGAGGTCGTCGCCGAAGAAGGCAGAGGAAGCGTATGGGATTCTCGCCGGAGAAGAAGGAGGCGGCGGTGAGGTTTTGCATCGGTGGCTGTCATTATCGAAGGAGAAGAAGAGCTTCTCGGGTCGGGGTTCGATGGCGCCAGTGCAGCGGTCGGAGTTTTCCGAGGAGAACGCCGAGAAGCGCCGGGGGTAATCGCCGGTGAAGGAGCGCCGCCACCGCCGGGATCGCCGTCGAGGAGGAAGACACTAGAAGATGCTAGGTTTTTTTTGTTTCTTGCTGTTGGGCCAACCTGGGCTGAAAAGGAGAAAGAAGAGAACTGGGCCTTGTGTTGGGCAAAAGGGGAAAAGTTGACTGGGCCAAAGTCAAATATTTTCTGGGCCTCACAGTTTTTTAATTGGGCAAGTTTGGAATTAGATTCTCCAATGCGGCCGAATTTGGAGGAAATTTTAATTGGGCCAGAGATTAAAACAAGCCTAGTTTTAATCAAAGAATATGTAAGGAGAATAGACAGGAGCTCAGGTGATGCAAAGAGATATTTAAAAATATTCCAAATATTCTAAATATCTTTATTATCTATTTTATTAATTTAGACAATTTCCTTTTATTGTTTTAGGGTTTTTCTATTGTTTTGGATTTATTATAAATAAGTCATTTATGCTTAAGTTGTATTCAGTTTTTGATTGATTAATGATATTGAGCTTTTGTCTCTTTGTTCCTTGTTTTCGGTAGATCTAGAGAGATCTCAACGAATCTAAGAAGGCTTGATTTATTCGGAGATTCTCAGACTAAACGAAAAATCTCGCGACTATCATAGTTTTCCGGGTATTCTCAGAATCAACGGATTACTATTCTATCTTTTAAAGCTTCCGCTATATTCCAAATATCTCGCTGCATCATCAGGGGACATAAAATATTCAGAGGAGTTGAGACAGAAAAGTGCAACAGAGAGAGATTGGTTTAAGGTGGAGTTTATCTCTGGTATCAGATGGATTTTGGTTCAGATTAAAATCAGGGAATCAGAATTGCATCGTCAATCTCAAGGGTCAAACCGTGAAATCACAAGGTACAATTTGTGATGTTTTGATTGGTTGTTTCTGGTTGCTCAGGGTCTGCAAAATTCAGGAAATTGAAGTCTTGGGAGAACACAAGAGATGGTGTTCAGGGTTCAAAATTTGCCGTTGGAAGAGAATTCATGGGACTGAGGGACGCCTTAGAAGTTTGAATTATCTGTGTGTTATTGGCTATTTGAGGATTAAGAAAAGGTTTCTAGATTCAGTTCAAGGATAGTTGCGGATGAGTATGGAACAAGATCAAGGAATCTGTTGGGGTCAAAGACAGATTGGAATGGTTAAGGTTTGAGGAGTTTTGGTTTGCAGGGTTAGTCTCAAGTTGGTGGATAGAGGTCCATGAACATATGGAGATGTCTACAGGTTCAAGCATAACCAGGTTGCAACCGGGGTTAGAAGGAAAGTTTTAGAGCTTTGTTGCTTGATGGTGGTGAAGACATCTGGATATCAGTTGCAAGTGTTAGCAATTAAAGAGGGATCCAGGAAAGGATCAGAATGTAGAGGATACAAGCTGCATTGGAAAAGAGAACAATCAAAGTTTTGGTATACCTATTTGCATCTTAGAGAAGTCTGGTGGAAGAATTTTTGCAGGGTGGACTTGCAGGGAGTTCAAGTGAAGATTCAGGTTGATTTCTAAGGGAGAAGATGCTAGTGCCAAGGATATGTGGATTTGCATACAGGTGATGTGATGCAGGGTATGTTTACAGCAAGGAAGCGGCTTCAAGGGTTCTAGAGATGAAGTGCTAAGGGCTGTAACATGGTGTCTCGGGTACTTCACAAGGCTGTGGATGTGAGACAGGATTACCAAACAGTTCGAGTCTGTTGGTTGGATGGTTCTGCTGGTGCAAAAAGGTTCTGAACAAAATGTTGAGCAAAGATATTTGTATCGAGAGTCTTCTTAGCCAGGTGGAGTTAGGAGGAGGGTTCTACATGCAATAGCAGCGGTGCAAGGTGATGTTCAGGTTCAGTGATGTCTTGGTAAGTCAGAGATGGTTTCAGGGGAATGAAGCATAAATGACTTAGAGATTTTATGTAGTTGATTCAAGAGGAATTGGTTTGTCAGCAAGGTTTTGTAAAGCATGATGCATGAACATGGTTGTGTCGAAAGTCTGTTCAGCAGTATGGTTGGATGGCGTGTTCTGTTAGGAGTAACAGCGGTACAAAAGGAGTTCAAGGCTGATATGTTTTGTCAGAGAAGGTGTTGAATCAGAGATTGTTTCTGGTTTGAAGCATGTATGATTCAGGGTTAGCTGCTTACAGTTCAAGGAGTGTTTGATTAAGCTCAGTGTACATGAGAAGAATCAAAGAACACCAATGTGAATCAAGTTGCAGAAGGACAGAGATAATGAAGAATCAAGGGTTTACATGAAGATCAAAGTACCAAGTCTAGAGCCAGGAGTCAAAGGTTCAAAGGGCAATTAACAAGGAGATTTCAAGATGGGATCAAGGTGGAGATTCTAGAAGAAGCAAACAGGAAGAAAGACAAAGGAACAAAGATTTGCGGAGAAGTTGAGGGTTGTCTGAATCCGAAGGTGGAGATTGTGAGATATCGGACTTCAGTCAACATACGACTTGGGCCAGCAGTTGGGCTTAGTACAAGCCTTAGTGTCAAGTTGGGCACAAGTAAGTTTATAGGGTTTCTTTGTTATAAATACAAGTGTTTAACAATAGGAATACCTAATCCAGACTCCAGGGATTCCGAGCGCCTTAGAGGCGGCTCGTAAAGCTAGAGAGAGAATAGGGGTTTCTCTGGGGAATCTAGTTATGTTCTTTGTTCTTTCTTGTTTGTTGGGTGTGAGAGAGATCTATATTGTGAACCACATCGGAGGTGTTTTCCGATTGATTCTTTATAGTGGATGTTGTGGATCCAGGACCCACCCCAGACGTAGCGGTTAGAGGCCGTGAACTGGGTGAACAATTCTCGTGTTTGCTAATTTGTGTATCGAAGATAGATTGGGACAAAGAGGATTAAAGTTTAAATCCTAACACCTCTTCTTCTCGACACTCTAATACCAACCAGCTCGAAGGATGATCTCCTTACGCCGACACCGTCTTTGGTACCTCCGATTATCTAATGAAGCTACAAATCGGTACTCCTTCTTTCGAGATTGAAGCACTCATAGACAGGAGAAGCGACCAAATCTGGACACAATGTTTGCCCTGTCTTAACTGCTTCGACCAACAAGGTCCCATGTTTGACCATTCGAAATCCTCAACCTACAAAGAGAAAATATGCGGGGAACACGCTTGTCCTTACGAGATGACCTACGTAGACGGTTCCTGTTCCAAGGGAACCTATGCGATTGAGACAGTCACGTTGCAATCCACTTCAGGCCAACCCTTTGTGATGCCTGAAACCACCATTGGTTGTGCCAACAACAGCTCAAGGATTATAACAACGTCCGCTTCGGGCATTGTTGGTCTAGACTGGAGATCGATATCGCTCATCTCTCAGATGGGTGAGAACTTCCTAGGTCTTTTCTCTTACTGCCTTTCCGCTAAAGGAACTAGCAAGATCAACTTTGGAAGCAATGCTATTGTGGCAGGAGATGGGACTGTAGCAACCACTATGTTTAGAAGGATGGAGAAACCGCAATTCTACTACGTAAACCTAGACGCGATTAGCGTTGGAGAGAACATAGTTGAGACATTGGGGACACCTTTTCAGTCCTTGGACGGGAGCATAATCATAGACTCTGGAACCACTTACACGTACATGTCTGATCCCTAATGCAACAAAGTGAAGGATGTTGTGGATAACGCCGTCGTGAACGTGGAACGAGCACCTTTATCCGGCGAGATGCTTTGCTACAACACCGACGACATCGAGATATTTTCGGTGATGACGATGCATTTCTCGGGCGGTGCTGATCTTAAGTTGGATAAGTACAACATGTTTGTGGATAATGGAGGAGTGTATTGCCTAGCGATTATGTGTGTTGATTCGACGCAAATTGCAATATTTGGAAACAGAGCACAGAACAATTGGTTGGTGGGTTATGATACTTCTTCAGATCTTGTTTCTTTCAAGTCCACTGATTGTTCTGCATTGTGGAGTTGAAAGAGAACACAAAACCAAAAAGAGATAAAAGACCCAGGCTGTTAGAGGGGGATTTAGCACTCCCCGGTTTAACCCGGTTTGAATTAAGATCAGCCCAACTCCGACATCAAAGCCCATCAAGATCGACTTACGAAATAAAAGGAAGATCTCTTTTTATTTGATAAAGGTAAATCCCGAGAAAATAGGAAGTTATCCTTATCGACTCCGGGAAATAAGGATAATCGCCATTATTAATTCAAAGAAGAAAAGGAAAATCGACGCACCTCAAGACTTATAAATAGAAGAGCTCCTCATTCATAAAAATCATCTTCAACTTTCTATGTAATTAGAACTACGACCGGCTTCATCCCTTTCGAAGGTACGTAGGCAACCCACTTCGGGTCCAGCTATGATTCTAGTAAAATAATTCTCCTAAACCCAAACCGATTTCATCAATTTACGATAGGTGTGATTTTCGGGTTTAACAATTGGCGCCGACTGTGGGGAATGGAGAATTATTTTTAAACGCTAGGAATCTGAAACCATAAGACGACATGAACGTCTCGTCATCTTTACCAATCGAACTCTCCAAATCACCGATCACCTACATGGATCTTTGATACCGTCGAGAACGTATTGGCCAAATACAAAGAAGAAAAAAATCCGTGATTAGACGAAGCCGACGACCACATTCCATGGAGTCCTTTGCCGACAGCTCAGAAGGATCCGTTGCAATCCGCAAATCCTCAGTGCTGATCTCCGAAGAAGGAGTACAAAAAATCCAGAAGAAAACGGCGCTGCATACCTTCTCCGCCGTCGATCTCATCGCCGATCTCCATCTTCTTCGCCGTAAACGCCGCACATGAGGGGGGGAGAGAAGCAGCGAGCACCACCACCTCCGTTTGACACCACCACACCGTCGCTCATCATCGGAGACGAGCCACCGTCAACAAAATTCCATCGCCGCAAACAACGCAGCACCACCTCCGTCCGCGACATCCTTCGCCGACCACCATCTTGGATCTGTTCCCTTGTTCTGATCTCGACCTCACTCATCATCACACGCCGGCAATTCGCCGTCGCTCAAGCTTCCCGGAGCTCCGCCATGACCGCCGCTGCTTATCGCCGCCTCTGCAACCAAGCAAGCCGACGAGAGAAGAAAAATCAGATTCTCTGTTATATTGGGCTCAAACATACTTGTGGCCCATCAATATCATGGCATAGCAGGCCCATACTTTGGCCCAATAGACATCAACCGAGCTCCTCACATCAAGTCCGA
>PKML01002721.1:161421-175779 GCA_002933935.1 Eutrema yunnanense
GAGCCCGGCTTAAAAGCACAAACCGCGACAGGATCCTTTTCACCCGGGTTAACCGACCTGACACACTAGCCAAACTCGGGAATCAAAGAACAGTAAGAAGAACATTCATCGATCTCATCAACCGAGCTCAATTGTGCAGCAGCAACAAAAAAAGCTAAGTACCATTTTTCTTTGCTAAATACTATGATCCAAAATTTTAAAGAAAAAAATATCTTCACATTTTTATCAAAATGTCGCAGGATTTACAAAAGTTGTCGCTCCAGTTAGAACGCTTCGGCAGCGCACAAACCATTATAACGGCATGCAATCAAGAGATTCAGCTCGTCAATCCATCTCAGATAAACACGTCTCAACAACATTTTTGACATATCAATCACCTCGAACGNGCATCGAAAGCCGAACTCACGTAGTGCGCATATCCCAGATCATTGAAGTTCAATAAGTCGAGTCCGTCTCGCACACTTTGATCCGATCAGGAAAGTAATAAGCCGAATCCTCAACATTCGAAAATTATAAGCCGAGCCTCCGTAGTTCGCAAATCCCAGATCATCTGAGCCAAATAAGCCGAGTCCGTCTCGCACGCTCTGATTCGATCTGGGAAATAGTAAGCCGAATCCTCAACATTCGCAAATTATAAGCCGAGCCTCCGTAGTTCGCAAATCCCAGATCATCTGAGCCAGATAAGCCGAGTCCGTCTCGCACACTCCGATTCGATCTAGGAAATAGTATGCCGAATCCTCAACATTCGCAAATTATAAGCCGAATAACGCAATTCCCATATTGTCCGAGCCAAATAAGCCGAGTCCGTCTCGCACACTCCAATTCAATCTGGGAACTAAGCCGATCAACCGACGATCGCCGATCTCGAAACAGGTCGTAAGATCGAGTTCATCCCCTACACCACGGCTAAGACCGTATTATGTACGGCACCAATTTTGTGCACGGTGAACTCGAGAGGATCGTGTATCACGACCTCAGAATTAACAGTCAAGAAACGACTAAGTAAAATCAATTGAATCTCTTAAGCCGAGCTCATATAGTTCGCAAAACCATCATCTCCCGAACTACGAATGGCTTGATCCCTTCAAAAGGGTACCTAGGCAGCCTTTCCCGAGGCGCAGCTATAAAATCAAAGAAAACCCAAAAGACGCTCTTCCTGAAGCAGCTCATCGATCCTGACATTCAGTCAGCAGAAACCGAGCTAATAATCTCACAGAAGCTTTCGAGTTCCGTTCGCTACACATCACAGCTCGTCTACCGAGCTCCCTAAAATCCGGGGCCCATCCCAAAGCACAACCAACAAAGAAAAAGGGAGACGTCCGCATACCTCGCAATCAAACATATCGCCCTTCGCAGTAAGACAAGCTTGCATTCGCAGCTCGTCAGCCTCGCACTAAGGAAGCTCAGTCGTAGCTTACTCATCACTCGAACGAAGCTGAGCAACTTCAAGACCGCCAAAGAAGATTTGAAGGACACAAGTCTGAACGATCAAGACATGATGCTGATTTTAACTCCAACCAGGCTAAAGAATTATCCGCCGAACTCGAACACTCCTTCGCCGAACTGAGGGGGGGACTAATTGTTAGAGGGGGATTTAGCACTCCCCCGGTTTAACCCGGTTTGAATTAAGATCAGCCCAACTCCGACATCAAAGCCCATCAAGATCGACTTAAGAAATAAAAGGAAGATCTCCTTTTATTTGATAAAGGCAAATCCCGAGAAAATAGGAAGTTATCCTTATCGACTCCGGGAAATAAGGATAATCGCCATTATTAATTCAAAGAAGAAAAGGAAAATCGACGGACCTCAAGACTTATAAATAGAAGAGCTCCTCATTCATAAAAATCATCTTCAACTTTCTATGTAATTAGAACTACGACCGGCTTGATCCCTTTCGAGGGTACGTAGGGAACCCACTTCGGGTCCAGCTATGATTCTAGTAAAATAATTCTCCTAAACCCAAACCGATTTCATCAATTTACGATAGGTGTGATTTTCGTGTTTAACACAGGCTTACTGTCAAGGGGAAGAAGATATTGTTTGCTAATCCAGAGGAAAGATTAAAGCACAAGCTTGAGAAGGTCTGTGAGATTTTAAAAAGCTTGAATTTGATGAAATGGAATTTTACTACATGTGTATTTTTTTGGTGCTGTTTTTGTATCAGGTCAAGATCAAAGAAGCATTGCTGATTGAGAAACTCAAACGGTATGAAGTTGCTAAAGTGCAGGGACCTGAGGTTCAACCCCATGAGATTACCGGGTGTTGATCAGTAAATCACACAAAAGGGGTAAAACAGTACTTTAATCGGAATCTCGTTTATTGATCAAGAATCGGCGTTACAACAGGGTTTGAGTAAGATTGCAAAGATGGAGAACTCAAGATCGGTAAGTAGTTCTCTTGAATTCTCTCTGGTCTCTGCGGAAGTTATGGATTCTCTCAATGAATGAGCCTCCTCCTCTATTTATAATGTCTTGAGGCGGTTTCAAAGGAGAAAAATTCCTTTTCCTTGTTCGATTAGGAGAAGGAAATCTCCCGGTTCTCTCTCTGAGATAAGGATATCTTCCTGATATCTCGAAGATCTGATCGAAGGGGATCTTTCTTTTTCCGAGATCGGTATGAAAAGGAAATATTCTGGTTTTCATCTGTTGTAACGGACCGGGCTTGCGTCGGGCTTAGATCGGTAGCCGAGATGGGCTTTTACGAGATTCCGAGCTCGGCCCAATGTCTTCGGGCTAATCCATCTCCGATCCGAACCATCGTAAACCGGTCTTGATTGAACCGGTCTCGGTTCGAACCGAGTTAAACCAGGGGGTGCTAATCCCCCCTCTAACAATTGGTCCCCCCCTCAGTTCGGCGAGGGAGTTTATGAGTTCGGTGAATTTCTAAGGAGTATTCTATAGCTCGGTAAGGACTGAGATCGGTACGATCTGATCAGATTCCATTTCGAGTTCGGCAAATTCTTTTAAGATCGGGATTCTTGGTTTGAAATGATTTTTACGAACTTTCGAGTTCGGTGAATTGATTCGCGATCGTTCTCAAGTTCGGAATCTCGGTCGTTCGGAGTATTTGATTCGCGGATCTCGGTATTGATCCTGAACGTTCGAGTTCGGTAGAATTTTCTCGAAAAGAGGGTGTCGTTTCATCTTCTTTAGCCGCGGAACTCGAAGAGTCGCATGTCGATTCGTCTTCTTTGGTCGCGGATTTCGAGGAACTGTCATCATTGCTTTTTCTTCTATAAATATCGCTCGAACCTCCTACCGTTTTTCACTTCTGTTTTTTTTCTTCAAAAAAGCTATTTCTCTTTCTCTCTCTAGAGCTCTCCCTTCTCTCTAGAATTTTTTAATTTTCCGTTCTTCGTTCATCCTCTCCGCCGTGATTTCTCCGGTTTGCTCTAAGATTTTCGAGTTCTTCGTTCTGTTCTTCATCAACCTTTTTTTCTTTGATCGCTATGGCTTCAAGAACTTCTTCTCCTTATGTTAACGACCGAACTCCTCCTCCCGAGTCTCCTGATCTCGAGTTATTTATTAATAGCTCCGATTCGAGTTCGGACGGATTAAGCGACGTCGAGCGAGAGATGCTTAGGCGGAATTCTCAGCATTCGACCGCCGGACCGAGCAACCCAAGAGTTACAATCGAAGTTCCGCATCTCCTCGATGAAGATCTCCCTGAAGAGGAAGGTGGTGAGTCGTACAATCAAGTTCGGGCAGATGCCGAATTTGCTGCTCGGCTTGCGGAAGACAATCACGCTGTCTCTCCGGCAGTTCGGCCAGACGTAGGGGATGATGGTCCCGTATTGGCTGCTAGGCGGATGGTTGAGAGGCCGGCCAATATCGGACCGTCTCGTTCCACTGCAGAGACGATCCAGATCACCTTGGAGCGGTGCGATGCTCCGAACGACCTATTATTCAAGATCCCGAAGGCTACCGATCGCCCGTGGGATGCTCCTGACGTCTATATTTGCATCTATGAGGAGCATTTCAGAAGTTGCAGGCTTCGGTTTCCCATCCCGGAGCTCGTCTATAAATACTGTAAGAGGCGGCACGTCGCAATCTCTCAGTTGATGCCGGCCACGGTGATTAATCTTATGGGTCTTCTTTCTTTGGGGGAGGAGTGCGGTATCTCCATCACGGCGAAGACTTTCAAGAGACTATTCCGGGTGAACTTGTCGAAGGCAAAGCCTTGGTTTTTATCGGCAAACGCAAAGCCGGAAGCCGACCTTGTTACCGGGAACAAACTGAGCAAGGTTAACAATTGGAACCCCCGATACTTCTTCGTGAAGATCGACGAATCTTCCGTTGAGTGTCCGGAAGGGAGTTACCGAACTCAGTGGAGGACTCCTATTGGTAGATACTTGTTCTTGATTACATCTTAGTGCCTTATTTTGCCTAAATTATATTTTTCTTTTCTGTTTTCAACTCGTCACCCTCCAGGCTTCCTTATCACCACACCAGGATTCACTTTTGCTCACGCGAAGCAATTGAGTGCGGCTGGGAAAGTTCGGTGGCCTGAAGCTTACCAAGAAAAGCTCGATTTGAAGGCGAAGAGAGTTCTCAGAGGTTGGTCGGTTGACTTTTCTTCGTAGTTCGTTGATACCGATCTTTTTTTTTTATTTACTTATCGCTCTTTCCTTTTACTGCAAAGTCATCTCATCGTCGGAAGATGAAGTTCGATGATATCCCCGATCTCTCCGCCGAGATGGATGGCGATGAAATGGATGCGGAAATTCCTTTGGCTGCCGACCAGATGGATCCCGAAGCTTCGGCTGTTGAAGAAATCGGCCAGGACGAGGTTCCTGTAACGGCCGAACCTGAGGCTCCGGCCGAAGAGATCGGCCAGGACGAGGTTCCTGTAACGGCCGAACCTGAGACTCCGGCTGAAGAGATCGGCCAAGGAGGGGTTCCTGCTGGGGAACACACTTCTCTTCCGGCTGAAAAGAAGAGGAGAAAAAAGATAAAAAGGGGATCTCGGCAGGCTGCTGATCCAACTACTGGAGTCGGTACCGAGCATACCGAAGGTGGCGAAGGCGGCAAGGGGAGTACCGAACCCCAAAATGCTAAAGGAGAAACAGTTGTCCTATCAGACGACTCTCCAGTGCCAAAGAGGCGTCGGACGTCCGATCCTGAGGCCAACTCTTGGGATTACGTCGAATCATATCGGCGAGTGAGTTTTGGACCGGACTTCCTTCCCCCGGTAGATCACCTCCATAAGTCCGAGGCCTTCAAGAAACTGGCTCGGACCACTGCCGAGGTAAAAACCCTTCTTTTTAAGTTCGTTACCCCTTTCTTTCAATCGCTTGCTATTAAAGTTTGTTATTTCGGCAGATGGTTGCCCAGACGAACGAGATCGTTGGGTCTTATGACCGCGAGCTCGGAGACTCCCGTCGCAAAGCCTTTGAGGCGAAGATTCAGGTGGTGGAGCTTCGTAAGGAACTGAATGTGTCCGAAGACAGAGTGGAGGCGGGTGATCGTGCGGTAGCCGAGCTGACCCGTGAGATTGCCGCTTTGAAGAGATCCAACGCTGAGCTGGAGTTGGAAAAGGATGCGCTTGCGATGAAGTTATTCGCGGAGACTTCTCGATTGAGGGCTGGCCGTGCTCAACAAATCTCGAAGAGGAAGATGGTTACCGAGAAGTGCCAAGTTCGGCTGCAGAAGGTAAAGGATCATCTGTCGGCGATTGATCAGGCGAAGAAGCCATTCCTTGCTATCAACCAAATTCAGGGAATCCTCGGTTTTTGCGAGAGCCTCAAGAAGAAGCACGGTATTATCGTCCCGCCATCTCGTACCGGAAGACTCGAGAAGCTCAAGGCAGAAAAGTCGGCAGAATACGCTGCGGTCGATCTCCGCGAGTTGGAAGACGCGGATTTGGTTGTCTCGCCATTTAATGATCCAGTGCACCCGGAGGTTTCGACCTCGATGGGCAACGAGGTCCCACCTGGTCTTGACGAGTTCGGATCCAACCGGGCCTCGATGTCGGCGGATCGGGCTGATGCGATGAGGAGGCAAAATGTCTAAGTCGTCTCTCTCTTTTCTCTTCTTTTTTTTTATGTTTAGTTCTCCTTTTGCCCGGATGGGATTATAACTTGACCTCTTGGACCGGAGGGTTTTTAAAGTCCGGTATCCATTTTGTTGTTCGCCCGAGGGGCTTTTGAATGAATCTGGTTTTTATCGATTTCTTAAGTCATTCTTTATGCCGAGTTTTAATATATTTGAAGTCGTACATTATACGAACTTCTCAAACTTATCGTACACAATGGTGCCGTAAATAGTACGGTCTTAGCCGGGTGAAGAGGATAAGTTCGACTGAACCCGTTCGAGGTCGGCAATCCCTACTGTAGATCGGCTTACTGTTTTTTGCGATTGTTGAGAAATCGGCTTACTAATTTTGCGACTGTTGAGAAATCGGCTTACCAATCTTGCGACTGTTGAGAAGTCGGCTTAAATTTGCGAGGAAGGACGTTCGGCTTGACCTTAGAGTTTAATTTAAGAGTATGTGAACAGCTCGTCTTAATATGCTCTAGGTTTTTCTCACATTGAATCCAAGTGTGCGGGACGGACTCGGCTTATTTGGCCTGGATAATCTGAGAAGTTGATGCGAGACTGATCTCGGCTTTGAATGTGGAAAGTGTGTTATCCATTGCATCATGAGGATGCATGCGAGCTAAGCTCGACTTATTCGATCGTCTGGCCAGGATGTCGACATGAAAAACCGTGATGGTTGAAAATACGAAATGTTGGAGTTCGGCAAACGAAAAGTTTGACTTAGAAGATACGAACTGTTGGAGTTCGGCAAACGAAAAGTTTGATTTAGAGAACACGAACTGTTGGAGTTCGGCAAACGAAAAGTTTGACTTAGAAAATACGAACTGTTGGAGTTCGGCAAACGAAAAGTTTGACTTAGAAGATACGAACTGTTGGAGTTCGGCAAACGAAAAGTTTGACTTAGAAAATACGAACTGTTGGAGTTCGGTTGAAATGCCTTTGCGTAATAAAATTTTATTAATGTTATAGCTGCGCCTGTGAAGGTTGCCTACGTACCTTCGAAAGAAGGATCAAACCATTCGTAGTTCATATTACATATTGGAATCGAGCGTACGGGTAGTAGCTCGGTGATCCCTTTTTTTTTTTTTTTGGTTTTTTTTTGGCGCTTGAGGGCTGGCCTAGATGTAGTAGCGTTTGAGGTTCATTGAATTCCACGAACGGGGAATGGGGGTTCCGTCTAGCTTCATGAGCTCGTAAACGCCTGGTTTGACTACCCTCATGACCTGATAAGGTCCTTCCCAGTTCGTGCCGAGCTTGCCGGCATTCTTTTCTTCGGTTCCTTCGAAGACTTTCCTCAGAACGAGGTCGCCGTCGGTGAAATGTCGTCCGCGGACCTTTTTGTTGTAGTAGCGTGCTGCCAAGTTCTGATAATTCTGGATCCGAAGTAAGGCTTGATCGCGTTGTTCTTCGAGATTGTCGAGGTTGTCGAGCATGATTTCATTGTTAAGATCGGGGTTTTGCACGAGCATCGTTCGACGAATAGTCGGGATGGTGAGTTCGGCAGGACATAGGGCTTCCACGCCGTAGGTCATATAAAAAGGGGATTGTCCCGTTGACGACCTTGGGGTTGTGCGATATGACCATAAGACTCCGTCGAGTTTATCTGACCACGTCCCTTTATGAGTATCCAATCGTTTCTTGAGGCCAGCTATGATTGTCTTGTTTGTAGCTTCGGCCTGACCGTTGCTCGGCGGGTATCTCGGTGTAGAGAAACTTAGCCGAATTTTCCACTTGGCGCAGAAATCGTTGAATAGTATTGATATGAATTGGGGACCGTTGTCGGTGATAATCTCGTATGGAACTCCGTGTCGGCAGATGATGAATTTCCAGACAAAGTTCTGAACGTCGGAAGCGAGGATGACAGGATATGCCTCGGCTTCCACCCACTTTGTAAAGTAATCCGTCATGACGAGGATGAACTTTTTCTGCGTGGTGGATCGTCTGAAAGAGCCAATGATGTCCATCCCCCAACGCATGAATGGATACGGAGCTGTCGAAGTGGTTAGCAGCTCGGTGGGAAGATGTATCATTGGGCCGTGTCTTTGACACTTATCGCATTTTGCGACGAATTTTTCGCAGTCTGTTTGCATACTCGGCCAGTAATAGCTTGCTCGTTTGATTTTCAGGGCTAGAGATCGGCCACCTGAGTGATTGCCGCCGTCTCCTTCGTGTATTTTCTTCATTACTTCCTCGATTTCGTTGCCCGAGATGCAATTGAGGAGTATTCCTGCCGCAGTCCAGCGAAACAGTCCATCTTTTATAAGTATGTAGCGAGCAGCTCGCATCTTGAGGCGTCGAGCGGCCCATCTGTCCGCTGGAGTGTCTCCATCGATGATGTACATTTTTATTTCTAGCGTCCAATCGGTAGGAGTCTGTTCGTCGGGCTGTTCGAAGTTTATTGGCTCGTGAAGGCCGTCTGTCTGTTCTTCCGCTTCGTTGTCCGACTGGGCCGACTCATCGACTTGTGGGCCGTCACTGTTGCCTTCGGCGATAGTAGCATGCTCGGGCTCGGTATCTTCACCAGATTCAACAGCCGGAGTTCGTTTTTGTCGGCGTAAGATGGGTTCGGTGGCGGGATTTTCCTCGTAATCTCGTCTACGAGTTGTGATAATACATTGTTTCGTGCTTTCGATGCTTGGTTTTGATATACTTTCGACCGGGATCGTTCGTCTGAGATGAGGGTCTGAGCTTGAAGCTAGGGCAGCGAACGCGTCCGCTGGAGCGTTTTCTCCACGCAGTATCTTGATTAGTTCGAATGAGTCGAATTCTGCAGCGAGTTGCTTGACGAGCGTGAGATATGCATCCATTCGATCGTTTTTGGCATCATACTCCCCGCTAAATTGACTTGCGACGAGCTGTGAGTCGCAGTAGGCATGTATGCGTGTCGCACCGATAGATTTGGCTAAACGTAGTCCGGCAATTAAAGCTTCATATTCTGCCTCGT
Organism: Eutrema yunnanense; assembly: GCA_002933935.1. Classification (NCBI taxonomy): domain Eukaryota; kingdom Viridiplantae; phylum Streptophyta; class Magnoliopsida; order Brassicales; family Brassicaceae; genus Eutrema; species Eutrema yunnanense. The sequence goes on from PKML01002721.1 coordinate 170,404, forward strand.
TATTCGATGCGTTGAACGCCAGGCGGAAGGATTGCTCCAAGACTTCTCCCGTTGGGGATATGAGGCGAATGCCTATTCCGGAGCCTCGATGAGACGAGGACCCGTCGACGTGAAGGATCCATTGCTCGGCGGTTATGACATCAGTGTTGACGTATTCCGGAGATAATTCGATGAGGAAATCGGCAAGAACTTGCGACTTGATGCTCGTTCGGCTCTTGTAATCGATGTCGTATTCGCTGAGCTCGATAGCCCATTTAGCCAATCGACCGGACTGGCTCGGACTATGTAGGATCGTCCGGAGTGGCTGATTGGTTAATACGGTGATCGAGTGTGACTGGAAATAGGGGCGTAACTTCCGAGCTGATATGACAACGGCGAGAGCCAATTTTTCGAGAGTTGGGTACCGCCCTTCAGCTCCATCGAGTGATTTGCTGATATAAAAGATCGGTTTTTGCTCGCCCCGATCTTCCCGAACAAGGACCCCGCTGATCGCCGAGATGGATATTGCGATATAGAGATAGAGGGTCTCGCCGTCTTCGGGTTTTGCTAGAACCGGTGGGGTTGACAAGTACTCCTTGAGCTGCTTGAATGCATCTTCGCACTTATCGTCCCATTCGAGGCCTTTATTTCCGCGCAGCAGTTGGTCGAAGGGGAGGCACTTGTCGGTAGATCGGGAGATGAAACGGTTGAGTGCGGCAATACGTCCCGTGAGCCTTTGTACTTCCCGATTTGTCGTTGGTGATGGTAAGTCGAGGATTGCCGAGATTTGTTTCGGATTGGCTTCGATTCCTCTTTGAGTCCCGATATATCCGAGGAACTCTCCCGAGGTCACGCCGAACGTGCATTTGGTTGGATTGAGCCTCATGCCATATTCATTCAGGATGTCGAAGCAAGTGTTGAGATGCCCGGCGTGATCTTTGGCGATCAGTGACTTGACGAGCATATCGTCGATATAGACTTCCATTGTTTTGCCGAGCTGGCTGGCGAACATCCGATTACCGAGCCGTTGGTAGGTTGCACCGGCGTTTTTTAGGCCGAAAGGCATGACTTTGTAGCAATAGATACCTCGGTCGGTGATGAAGGAGGTCTTCTCGCGATCGTCCGGATGCATGAGTATCTGATTATATCCTGAGAAGGCGTCCATGAACGAGAGCAGTTCGTTCCCAGCGGTGGCTTCGACGAGTCTATCGATGTGTGGAGTGGGAAGCTATCCTTTGGGCAGGCTTTATTTAGGTCGGTAAAGTCAACGCAGATTCTCCATTTTCCATTCTTCTTCTTGACCACGACTGGGTTCGCCAACCAGTCCGGATACCGAACTTCAGTAATCGATCCGGCACTAAGTAATCTCTCGACTTCGTCGTTAACAGCTCGAGCTTTCTCGAGTCTGAGCTTGCGTCGTTTTTTCTTGATCGCCTTGAAGGTGGGATCAATATTGAGCTCGTGGCTCGTTATCTTCGGATCGATTCCGGGCATGTCTGTGATTGACCAGGCGAAAGTCGAAACATTCCTTTTGAGGAGTCGGATTAAGTCCATTTTGATGTCTTCGTCGTGCTCGGCCCCGATTCCTACGAATCTCTCCGGATGGAAATCGTCGATATTGACTTGGAGGATGGTTTCGCGTCGCGGCATATCGGGATCGTTTGGGATTTTCCTTTTGTTGATCACGCAGGTGCGGGGAGTGGTCCTTAGTTTGCATTCGTTGATGAAGCATGTTCGGGACATCACCTGGTCACCTCTAAGGGTGAAGATTCCGGAAGGTGTTGGGAACTTGACGCACTGGTGATACGTCGATACGACTGCTTTCATCGAGAATATCCATGGTGTGCCGAGTATCACGTTGTAGATTGCGGGTTTGTTCAACACCAGGAACTTGACCATCTGACATATCCCTCCGGTATACATAGGGATTTTGACCGTTCCGGCGGTCATGGTTTGCTCGCTTGAGAATGCGGTGAGTGGTTCGATGTTAGGTCTGATTTGATTGTCGGGAAAGTCCATGTTCTTCAGCGTATCCTTGAAAATCACGTTAACCGAGCTCCCAGTGTCGATTAAAATTCGCCCGACTACGACATCACCGATGAGTGTCTCGACGACTAGCGGATCGTTATGCGGCATGTGGATTCCTTCCGTGTCGGCTTCGGAGAAGGTGATCGGCATTCCGCAAGGTGTGGTCTGGTGTGTATGTTTCGCAGCCATTGCTTCCTTACTGTATGTCTTTAGAGCTCGGACGGAGTAGTTGCATGTTTCCAGTGCGCCCATGATCATGTTGACGCGCTTTCGAACCTGTGGAGGTTGTTGAGCCTCCGCATTTTCTTCCCGATCTCGCTCCGGTTGCTCGTCGTCGGTTTTATCTTTAGGTTGTTCGGTAGCTTTGTTCGGTTTGAAATTACGTCGCCTGCCGTTATCGTTACGGCGTGGTCTGTTCGAAGGCTGGAAGGCTCCTTCGACTGGAACTTCCCCTTTTTTGTACTTCATCATCAAGAATTCCTGTAAGTGTCGGCATTCTTCGGTTGAATGGTTTCCAAATCGGTTGTGGAAATTGCAGTACGGTGCGGATTTGGTTTCGGACTCCTTTGGTTCGTCCGATCGAACCCAAGTGTTTGACCAGGACTGCTGAGTTTGGACCGTGTTGACAGGTTGTTTTGGAGGAACGTATTGTTTATCCTTAGCAGCGGGCTGTTTCGTGAGTGCATACCGCCTATCTTTCTCCGATCTTTCCTCTTCTTCCATGATGAAGATGTGTGCCCTGTGCAAAATGTCTTCCAGCGTCTTTGGGTTACTGCGCTTGATCTCCATGTGGAAGTCTGATTCGTACCAAGTTGCTTTATAAAGAGCCTCGATCGCAGCTTCGTCGTCGATCGTACAATGGGATACGACTGCATTGAAATGTTCCATGAATTTGGGTAGGGGCTCGTCCTGCTTCTGTTCGAGGGCCCAGAGTACGGCGTTTTTTGTTTTCTGTTTGATAAACATCGTGAAGCGTTTGAGGAACTTCGTTGTGAGCTCCTTGTAGCTGTTGACTGAGTTCGGCTCGAGCGTTGAAAACCAATCGAGCGCGGTTCCGGATAGGTTTTCTACGAACAACTGGCACATGGCTGCATCTTTTTCGTCTTCCGATCCGAAGCGAAAGCGGTTCATTGTGATGACGAAGGAGGTCAGGAAATGTTTGGGGTCGGTGAACCCATCGTATGGCGTGATTTTGACTCTCTCCAATCGTCGGACTGGAGTGTTGATGACTTGGTCCGTGAATGGGGTCCTCTGTGACTCCTGAATCACTCGGTCGATTTCCGGTGCCGAGCTTGTCGCCTGGTGGACCTTTGATCGCATGTCTTGTAATTGGGCCTGGACTTTTGCAAATTCTAGGTTCATGGCGATTTGGTCCGAGATGTAAACTTCCGAATCAGCCGCCGATCTCCTAGTTGGTAGGTCGGTCGCGCCTGGGAGTTGAGTGTTGGTTAGGTCGGGCAGAAGGTTCCGGCGTAATGTGTTTTCGCCGGCGGGTGTGATCAGGTTTGGATCGAGGGTGCTGATCTGGTTTCGGCGTTCGAAGTGGGATGCTATCAGTGAAGCGATCCGCTCTTCGTTCTTTTTGTTGATCTCGGCGAACTGTGCCGCCATGGCTTCCATGAAGGTTGTTGGGTCCGTGAATGCCGAGGTCGCTGGAGGCNTGTCTTCGGGCTAATCCATCTCCGATCCGAACCATCGTAAACCGGTCTTGATTGAACCGGTCTCGGTTCGAACCGAGTTAAACCAGGGGGTGCTAATCCCCCCTCTAACACCGGGGAAGAACGGTTAAGGTTATTTGCAATAATAGTAAGCCAGACAAGGTGCAACAGTACGCGGAGGAGCTTGCTAAACTGAGTGGTGGCGTGCCTGTTAACATAGTCGGTGATGATACAATCATATTTTATAGAGGGAAGGGTTACGTTCAGCCGCAAGTTATGTCTCCAATCAATACATTGTCGAAGAAAAGGGTAAACCATCAATATAGCCCTTACCTGCTTAACATTGCATCTACGGTTTGCGCATTTCGAAACTTTACCATTGTTGAAACAGGATTTGCTCTCAAATAACCTGTCTAAAAGAAACCAGAGGATGAATCTGTTTTTTCCATACTGTTTTGGCTATTAGAGGCTACTCTTGTTTGTTAGGGGTTATGTTCGTTTGCTAGTTCTTAACATGGCCTTGTTTCTTTTGCATACATATGAAAAATCAAAGTACGAATAATCTCTCGAGTCGGTGAAACATTTTATAGCGATTGCAGAGAAGGAACTTGAACTATATTACATGCATGTTGCTCTTTACGATGAACCGAGTAACAGAAATCTTCTTTCGATCTTGGATGATTCTCCATCAGAATCACGTAATCACCATCAGAATGAGCTTCATCTGAGTTATTCGGACACTGAAGCTGATTCTGAAGATGAAGCTGAAAGTGAAGAGAGCTCTATGAATTTGGATAATGGTTCTTCTTCTTCTTTGATGAGGACATAACCGGAGTAAACTGACCTTGTTATGTCTCCTTAATAATTAATAGGATTGTATCCCCACCTCTTCACTTTCTTAGTAGTGATTTAGTTGTTAGTTTCCTTATTTTTATGAGATAATTACTCAAATAGCACAAAAACGTTGTGATATGACTAGAGTAATATGTACCTTTTTGATATTACTTAAATGATACAACTTTTAAAGAAAATATCCATTAAGGGCTGCGTGCAAACTGTAATTAACGATAATGCCATTTAGATTTTTTTTAAGTGAGAATTAAGGTTAATTTTAATAAAATCAGATGTTAGAGGAAAAAAACTTTAAATCTCTCACACTTTTAATCGTGAAAAAAACATCTCTCTCTTGTAAGTGACGAACGAACAGCCGCCGAAGATCGAGCCATCACTTTTCTTCCACCTTCGTCTTCTACACCTGTGCCCACGCCCAAACAGCCGCCAGAGAACATCCTCCCTAGATCCAGAAAACGATATGGGTCTCTATCCGTGAAAGAGACTCGTCAAGCCGCTAGATCTCGTCGTAGATCTGAGGATCCGATGGGTAAGGTTTCATGTGTTTGGTGGAGGAGTAAGAGAAAATGTTGGGAGACGAAACAGGGTAAGGGTCATAAATCAAATTCAGAATTTCAATTTAATTTTTTTTTTCACAAATCCAGAATCCCTCTTTTGTCGTTGTGTTTACAATTTAGGGTTTCTAATTTCAAGGTTGTATTTCTCTTTTAAGATTTTATGTTTGTTTGTATCTGTGATTTGAGGTGACTGATCGGAAAAACGTCGTTGAGGTGACTGATCGGAATCGCCGGCGGAGGGTTCGGCCAGACTGCAGTGGCTTCACGGTTTCGGCCATAACTCTAGAACGGTGGATTCAATT
>PKML01002721.1:182061-232476 GCA_002933935.1 Eutrema yunnanense
GTCTAAACCTAATAATGTATGTGTTCAGAGCTGATGTGTAATCTTTATTTTGCTGACATGGAAACATGCCATCAAACGAACTTATAAATCAGCCATGTAAAATCAGCCATCAAACAAAACTATAAGTCTGTCGCCACTAAAATACTATTTAAGTAATTAATAAAGTTTCCTGTAATCAGCCACCAAAACACATAAATCAGGTGGAAAACATAAGTCAGCTGCTACATCATATAAGTCAGTCGTCAATAGCATATTATTACAGTAATTAATCTTTCGCTAATTAGTCCGCCGTAATTAGGCCGACTTTTAAGTAAATCGGTCTTATTACGGCAGATTTAATATAAGTCAGCCACAATTAACCCGCATAAGTATGCCGTTGCTAAATAAATCAGCCAAATAAGTCAGCCGGATTTACGATAAATCAGTCGGGCAACAATAAGTCGGCCATGTCATAGCAAAAAGTCAGCCAAATTTTTCATAAATCGGTCGTCCGAATATAAATCAGCCGTGTCGTGTACTCCTAAGTCAGCCGACAATTCATAAGTCGGTCGAGGTTCATATAAGTCTGCCGTAACATTTGGCTGACTTATGAATATAAATCAGCCGACCAACTAATAAGTCAGCCGTTCTTTTAAATCAGCCGCTCGTCCTGTAAGTCGGCCGTCACTACAGCGAGAAATTTTTGCAGCAGATTTTCATAATACACGTAGGCAGTTTTTACGCCACGTAGGCGCCGCGCCTGTTTTTTCGCTGATGTGGAAAAAAAAATAATGGCATTTATGTAATTACGTTTTTGTTATCAAATGCTTAGAAGGGCGTCATGGGTATGAAAAACATTTCAGTAATAAAAAAGAGTTGTTGATTAATCTAGTCATTTTACCTAATTTCTATGCTATTTAAGTAACTCTCCATTTTTTTTATTGTGTGTATTTAAAGACATCGTTAGAGAGGGAATCTAGAAAAGTAGTATCGTGTTCTTATTGCTTTGGGACCTTTTAACAGACTTGTAGTAATAAAATGGCATGTGATTACAAATGGGTATAAAGCCCAAAACTATAATTTGATTGATCCAAAGAGACTTCAAAGTTATCAAACTCCAAGGCCGCTTGTTTGACCAGTGGTGTCGGATATCGGGTTAAAAAAAAAAGGTATCAAATTTTTCAATATTTATTCCTTATATATATTGATAAAGAATAGAATAGAATAAAAATAAAAAAAATTCTAAATAGATCAAAATATCAAAAAGTAGAAAGAAATTTAATATGTTTAAAAATTATATACTATATGAATGGATTCAAACCTCACAGAACTTATGTGATCACGGCACTGATAATGGATTAGGTAAATAATATGCATAAGATTGACATGATATTTTAACATAAAAAATAAAATAATCATACAAAGAGTAGAATAATGAAAATAGGAATTGAGGTTAATAGTACCAAACACGGACGATTCATGGAAACGAGCGTCACATGTTGTTGTTGTTTGTTGGCTTTTTAGTTGAGACTTGAGATAACGACAATCATCCTATCAATTTTTAATACAACTCTTTTATCTTTTTTGTTTATTTATACATTCTTCTCTTTTTTTTTTAAACAATTCTTTTCTTTTCTGGGGTTAATAAATCCTGATTCGTTTGGTTGGTAACCAAAAAATCCTAAATGATGACCAACAAAATATAACAATCCTATTTTTATTGCATATCTAACCACTTTTTATATATATTTTGGGTGCATATACTAGTAATTTAAATAATAGAAATTTTCGATGATAATGAATCAAAATAGTTAAGTGGTTTGTGATAATGTGTCACCACATAGATTCATAGCCGTATGGTCCGTATAGTGTATATTATTAGCCACAAAATGAATAAAAATAATTCATTTATATAAATCTTTATTTCTCTATTAAATTCCGATTTCTTATTTTTTTCACCCCATTATATCCAATACAATACATTCTCATATTAAAAAGCAATTATAATATTTTTAAATATAAAACATAAATAAAATCTAGGAGATTTTTTAGGTTTATATATACATATAAAGATAAATATATATACAATATGTTATATGTAATGAGTAAAACATTATATTGACGATGTCCAAATTGCGAAAAGTATAGCTTTGTCCACATATACCACACATGATACGATTATCTGGCCTTATACCAAGGACTCAAATTATGCAGTAAAGTCGGGTTATTGGGTAGCCTCACACTTTTTTTTTTTTATATAACCGGAAAATATCCCATGCCGAAGTCCAGATTAATCTCCCCGAAGCTTAGACAAACATCCGATTTTTTTTTTTTACCTTATTTATGAGGCATCCATGGGTGACTAAAACGACTTAAACCAGAAATCTTCTACTGGAGAATTACTACTTAATACACCCTTCGTCCACAGATCTCTCAAAGGAAGCGGTAAAGATGGATAATCCTTGAATCGAAATGCAAGGCGGTGGAATCGTAACCACGGGAACGTGGAGCAGGCTCGAAGGCGTGGGAATCCACCCGAAAATCCTTCCAACACTCAGCTCGCTATTGACGCTCTCGACACGACGATTGGTAGAGTGGCTGCCCACAAAGAGAGATGAAGATCTCTTTGATAAACCAATTTCGAAACCCTTAGAAATCCACTAAGAAAATCGAAAAGAGAGAAAAGAAATATTATTGCTTAATTGTTGAGATCAACAATGATCTCAAAGAGTTTAAAAAGACAAAGGGGAGTTCAAGGGACAAAGCCCATTCTCGAAAATACAAGGAATAAAATCGAAAATGACAAAAGAAATAAAGATAGTTTGAATTTGACTTTGACTAAGGAAAATTCAGAAATGACTCTTGAGCTTCCTTGGTCGAAAATGTGAAATGATAATGGGCTGGATTTGGGCTTGGGGAAGAGGTGCCAAGGCCTCGTTAAAAACCTTGTTACGTAAAACCCAATGGGTAAAAACCGTAACTAAGAAAAAGAGCACACTTGGGCTTGAATCAAAACCAATGCGGTTTGAAACACCTCTTCCTTAGCACCCAAATATTGTGAATGGTCTTGTACTCGGTGAATGAGTCCTCCTAGGGCTTCCTCGAGCCTCCTCGCCTTAGCTCTCGTCATAGGCCCTTCCGGAACATGCAAAGCTTCTTCGGCAAATGTTTCCCCGGGAAGTTCCCTGGTAAGTTCCCCGGTAAGTTCCTCCTCGGCCAGCTTTTCCCCGGGAAAGTGATTAACCTCCTTTGAGCCGTCTAGGATCATATCATGCCCTTCCTCTTCAAAAGGATTTGTCCTCAAATCTGGACTATTTGCAACGAAAGGAATTAGGTCAGAAACATTGAAGCTTGAACTAATAGCGTACTTACCTTGCAAATCGATGACGTAGGCATTGTCGTTGATCCGTTTGATAACTCGGAATGGACCATCTGTCCGTGGCATGAGCTTAGACTTCCGTTCATCCGGAAAACGTTTTTTCCGCAAATGAACCCAAACGAGATCTCCCGGTTCGAAAATTTGCTCACGCCGGCCTTTGTTAGCTTGCTTGCGGTATTGTTCGGTTTTCTTCTCTATGTTCAACCGTGCTTGTTCATGCATCTGTTTCACTAGCTCAGCCTTCTTTTTTCATCAAAACTCAAACGCTCATTGGAAGGTAACTCGGTTAGATCCAAGGGAGTAATAGGATTAAAACCATAAACCAATTGAAACAGTGAAAATTTAGAAGCGGAGTGAACAACATGGTTATAAGCAAATTCAACGTGCGGCAAACAATCTTCCCAAGTCCTAATGTTCTTTTTAATGACAGCGCGCAAGAGAGTAGACAAGGTTCTATTCACTACTTCCGTTTGCCCGTCAGTTTGCGGGTGACAAGTAGTAGAAAACATAAGTTTAGTGCCTAACTTAGACCACAACGTTTTCCAAAAATAACTTAAGAACTTAGTGTCACGGTCGGAAACTATCGTCCTAGGCATGCCATGCAAACGTATTACTTCCCTAAAGAACAATTCCGCAACTAGTGATGCATCATCCATTTTATGACAAGGAATAAAGTGAGCCATCTTAGAAAATCTATCAACTACCACAAAGATGGAATCTCGACCCTTCCTAGTTCTAGGCAATCCAAGAACGAAATCCATAGACACATCAACCCACGGAACAGTAGGGATAGGTAAAGGAGAGTACAAACCTTGCGGACTTACCTTGGATTTGGCTTGCTTGCAAGTGACACAACGTCCGCAAATTCTTTCCACATCTTTTCTCATATGCGGCCAATAGAAATGAGCTTGCAATGTGCTTAGTGTTTTAGCGACTCCAAAGTGTCACATAAGTCCTCCTCCATGTGATTCCCTAACAAACAATTCTCGCAAAGAACAGTGAGGCACACAAAGGCGGTTTTCAAAGAAAAGGAATCCATCATTTCGAAAAAATTTCCCGAAGGTAAATTTTTCGGTTGCTTGATAAGCTTCTTTAAAATCGGAATCAGTTGCATAATAATCCTTAATTTGTTCAAAACCCATCAACTTAGTTTCAAGAGTAGAAAGTAGAACATACCACCTTGACAATGCATCGGCAACTACATTGTCCTTACTTTGTTTATACCGAATGACGTATGGAAAGGTTTCGATGAATTCAACCCACCGTGCATGACGTTTGTTCAGCTTTTGTTGACCTTTGAGATGTTTGAGAGACTCATGATCAGTATGGACTACGAACTCTTTAGGCCAGAGATAGTGTTGTCATGTTTGCAAAGCTCGCACCAACGCGTAGAGCTCCTTGTCGTACGTCGGGTAATTCAAGGTGGCTCCTCCAAGCTTTTCGCTAAAGTAAGCGATTGGTCTCTTTTCCTGCATAAGAACAGCACCGATACCTATACCAGAGGTATCACATTCAATTTCAAAAGTTTTCAAAATATCAGGTAAGGAAAGAAGTGGTGCGTTTGTGAGCTTGTCTTTCAACGCTTGGAAAGCGGTTTCTTGTGCTCCGTTCCACTTGAAGCCCACATCTTTCTTGATAACTTCGGTTAGAGGTGCGGCCAAGGTACTGAAATCCTTCACAAATCGTCGATAAAAACCCGCAAGTCCATGGAAACTCCTCACTTCGCCAACGGTTTTCGGACTAGGCCAATCGCGGATGGCTTTCACCTTTTCTTCATCGACCTTGATTCCCTGGGCACTAACAACAAAACCTAGAAAAACCAAGTTATCCGTACAAAAAGTACACTTCTTTAAATTCGCATAAAGTTTCTCCTTCCTAAGAACATCCAAAACGGCCCTAACATGCGTAACATGATCGTCTATGTTCTTGCTATATACTAGGATATCATCAAAGTATACAACCACAAAGACTCCTATAAATGATCGCAAGATATGGTTCATTAGCCTCATGAATGTACTAGGTGCATTAGTTAACCCGAAAGGCATCACTAACCATTCATACAACCCATGCTTAGTTTTAAACGCCGTTTTCCACTCATCCCCCTCTTTCATCATAATTTGATGATATCCACTTTTAAGATCGATTTTAGAGAAAATGCAAGATCCATAAAGTTCATCTAGCATGTCATCTAAACGAGGAATAGGATAGCGATACTTTACAGTGATATTATTGATGGCGCGACAGTCGACGCACATACGCCACGTTCCGTCCTTTTTTGGAACAAGCAAAACCGGTACCGCACAAGGACTCATGCTTTCGCGGATATGTCTTTTCTCCATAAGTTCCGTGACCTGTCTTTGGAGTTCCTTAATTTCCACGGGATTAGTCCTATATGCTGGTCGGTTAGAAAGAGCAGCCCCGGGCACAAAATCGATTTGGTGTTCAATTCCCCGGACAGGCGGTAAACCGTGCAGATTGTCATCGGGAAAGACGTCTTCAAAATCCTGCAAAACAGAAATAATCTTGCTCGGGAGCTCCGGCTCAAGATCAGTATAACTCATAAGAGTTTCCCTAAACATAAGAACAATGAAAGATTTTTTTGTAAACAACGCTTGCTTAACCTCACTAGCTTTCGCAAAAAGATTAGAATTCCTTACGGTTTTCGACTTTGAGGCTTGACTCGGGATCGTACTCAAACTCATACCTTGATTGTCTTGTGATTGGTCGGTATTGATATCATTCTTAACCTCAGATTCCTTCTTCTTTTCACGGAGTTTCTGGTCTTGATAAATCTCGAGAGGAGTCATAGGAATTAATACCACGTTTTTCCCTTTGTATGCGAAAGAGTGCTTATTCGTAATGCCGTCATGAGTAACCTTGCGGTCAAATTGCCAAGGTCGTCCCAACAGTATATGCCCAGCCTTCATAGGCAGCACGTCGCAAAGAACTTCATCCACATAGCTCCCTATAGACAAAGGAACCAAAACTTGTTTCGTTACCTTTAAATGGCCCTCGTTGTTCAACCATTGAAGATAATACGGTCGTGGATGCTTCATTGCTTCTAAACCCAACTTCTCCACAAGTGTGGTGCTTGCTACATTCGTGCAACTGCCCCCATCGATGATAAGGCTACATACTTTCCCTTTGACGCGACATCTAGTATGGAAAAGATTTTCCCGTTGTTCCTCTTCTTTAGGTCGGTCTTGTATAAGTAAAGCTCGTCTCGCCACTAGCAAATCCCCATAATCAGCTTCTTCCGCGGCTTCTTCAAACACTTGTGAGATATTACCAACTTCATCCACATCGGATTCTATCTCACCGTCTCCTCTAAGTATCATTGTCCTTTTGTTCGGACAATCCTTCGCCATATGCCCTCGGCCTTGGCATTTGAAACATCGGATATCGTGACTCTTGACTTGAGAACTCTCGGCTTTCTCATTGGGATTTTGGACATAGGTAGGAGTGAACGGTTTGGAATTCGTTCCCGTTCTCACATCCGTTCTCGGCTGAAATGTGGACTTATCGTTAACCGGATTAGATCGGATATTAGAACCGTAAGAAGTCTTGGCGGCGTTCTTCCTCTTGAGCTGTCTTTCGATGATGTTTGCCTTTTGTAGTATTTCCTCGAGATCCCCATAATACTGAAGTTCCAGCGAGTCTTGGATCTCACGGTTAAAACCTCCTAAAAATCGTGACATAGTAACTTCATTATCTTCCTCCAAACGAGCGCGGGTCATAAGCATTTCCAGCTCTTGGTAGTATTCCTCGACACTCCTTGCTTCTTGGATAAGCTTCTCAAACGGTTGTGTAGGTCACGTTGGTGATGACTAGGAACGAACCGCTTGCGCATGACGGCTTTCAATTGTCGCCAAGTTTCTATCGGATCCTCGTCATTGCGTCTCCGCGAAGTCACCAACTGTTCCCACCAACTAAGAGCGTAATCATAAAATTCTGTGACAGCAGCACGCACTCTTTGAGATTTCGTAGACTCGTTGCAATCAAATACCAGCTCGACCTTAATTTTCCATGCCAAATATGCATCTAGATCGTTCTTTCCATGGAAAGGAGGGATTTTTGCCATAACACCTCTCGTGTTCTCTCGTCTCGGCCTCCTTTGATTATGACCGGATGAATGACCCTCAGATTCATGCTGTCTCCTCGTGTTTCTAGCTCTCCGCGGTCTACCTTGACTGTCATTATAGGACGAATCACCATAATACTCATCGTTGTTCAAAGATCGATTTTGTTCTTCTCCCACGGGCGGATTTAGGGGCTGTCTTTGTGCTCCTAGGGCACGATTCAGCTTGTCATTCATGTCTTGCATTTCAGTAACCATCATGCGTCTCATGCTGTCCATAATTGCTTGTATTTGAGCGGTATTCAAACCGGCTTGGGTAAGAGGATCGTTTGGATCGAGTTGATTATTTCCTTGAGTAGGATTAGATCCGTCTTGTGCCATAATTTCCTGAAATCAACAAGAACAAGTTAGCAAAGGAACAAGATTTGAAAACGTGAATTCAAAATATTCAAGGGAAAGAAATCGCTTTAATCGGTTTTGTCGAATTTTCTCGGAAATAGATCCTTCGGCGAATTTGAAATTTTCCCGGATAAATCCCTCGGATTTATGTTTTCCCCCGGGAAGAATTCCCACGGACTGAACTTTCCCCGGAAATCCCCTCGGCTTCAGTTTCCCCGGGAAGTCCCTCGGACTTGTGTTTTTCCCGGAAAACTCCTCGGCTTCTCAGATTTGAATTTCCAAAGTTTCCGAAAATTGCTGGTCCTTAATTCCTTGCAAAAAAAAATTTAAAATCCCACACAAACAAACAACTTAGGTAGTTCCAGGAATTAAATTCAATCAACCCAATATTTTTTTTTTTTTTTTTGAATTTGGAAGATGAACGATTTCTTAAAAAAAATGATGATCGAAAATTTTTTTTTTTTTTTTTTTGATTTATAATGAAACTAAACAACCTAACAATGATCTAGATGCAATAAAAAAATTAAAACAACACTAGAATTAACCCAGAAAATGATGAACAATTCGATGAACACAAAAAGAAGATGAACGGTCAAAAATGAAAATTATGCAATGAAATGAAACAAAACAAAAACGAAATGATAAGATGATAGATGAAACGATATTACCGGATCTTTGAGTGCTCTGATACCACTTAATACACCCTTCGTCCACGGATCTCTCAAAGGAAGCGGTAAAGATGGATAATCCTTGAATCGAAATGCAAGGCGGTGGAATCGTAACCCCGGGAACGTGGAGCAGGCTCGAAGGCGTGAGAATCCACCCGAAAATCCTTCCAACACTCAGCTCGCTATTGACGCTCTCGACACGACGATTGGTAGAGTGGCTGCCCACAAAGAGAGATGGAGATCTCTTTGATAAACCAATTTCGAAACCCTTAGAAATCCACTAAGAAAATCGAAAAGAGAGAAAAGAAATATTATTGCTTAATTGTTGAGATCAACAATGATCTCAAAGAGTTTAAAAAGACAAAGGGGAGTTCAAGGGACAAAGCCCATTCTCGAAAATACAAGGAATAAAATCGAAAATGACAAAAGAAATAAAGATAGTTTGAATTTGACTTTGACTAAGGAAAATTCAGAAATGACTCTTGAGCTTCCTTGGTCGAAAATGTGAAATGATAATGGGCTGGATTTGGGCTTGGGGAAGAGGTGCCAAGGCCTCGTTAAAAACCTTGTTACGTAAAACCCAATGGGTAAAAACCGTAATTAAGGAAAAGAGCACACTTGGGCTTGAATCAAAACCAATGCGGTTTGAAACACCTCTTCCTTAGCACCCAAATATTGGGAATGGTCTTGTACTCGGTGAATGAGTCCTCCTAGTGCTTCCTCGAGCCTCCTCGCCTTAGCTCTCGTCATAGGTCCTTCCGGAACATGCAAAGCTTCTTCGGCAAATGTTTCCCCGGTAAGTTTCCCGGTAAGTTCCCCGGTAAGTTCCTCCTCGGCCAGCTTTTCCCCGGGAAAGTGATTAACCTCATTTGAGCCGTCTAGGATCATATCACTACTGGACCAAAGATTTAATTCTAAACATCGAAACGTCTATGATCTCGTAATATCAGAATCAGCACGACTTGTCAAAGATGTTGTCTAGAGGATGAAACGATCAACCATTTGTTGTTTGAATGTACATATGCCAAAGCTATTCATCCGTGATGGCGTGTAAATTTGTTGTATAACCTATATACTATTTAATTCTTAATAAAATCAGATGTTAAAAAAAAAAACCATGTATAACGTCCATTTAAATGCTATTAGGCGTACAATTTTTGTAAACCGCATAAACTAATGCATAGCATGAAATTGGAATATCCTGCCACCGTGTGTAGCGCCTGGGCAGTGCTTAAACAGCAGCTTAGAACACTGATAATTAGACACCATCATTTACATTATTAACAACAAACATTTTTTAGAAAAACGACAAATAATATTAGTACTTAGTATACACCGACAGATAAATTATTAACGTGTTGAAAGTTCGATTTTTCGATGAAATTATTATTATTATTATTTTTGTAAAGAGAAAACAGGTTCTAGTGGGTGACGTCGTGGTCTGACCTATGACGCAGTGTGAACCACCACAGTCACCCGTAACGCCACACACACACACTATAAAGAGTATTTATGTTACTTTTTGTACATGATCTAATAATAACTAACATTGAATCATTAACAAAATATATGGGAGGGTGTTTATCCATTTATCACAAATTTTAAAATACAAAAAAATAATACTAACTTAAACAGAAAAAATTTAGTAATAAAAAAACTAACGACATACATTTTTAAAGTTTAAAAAACGAAAAAAAAAACCAATAATTAAGATAATATGAAAACTTGGTTGAATAAAAAATCTTTGATAATTAACAAAATATCTCGTTAGAATTATTGGAATGATATTTTTGAGCAATATTGGAATTATTAAAAATTGAATTAGCAAAAGAAAATAACATAGAAAGAAAGAAATATAGTTAAAAACAATATTTTTAAAAAAATTACTAACTCATCTAATTAATTCATCAGATTTTGGGTTAATTATTGAGTTAGCAATTTTACAAAAGACATAATTTAAAATGATAAATCCAACCATAACTCATTCTAATTCAAACTCAAATTCTTAAATTTATAATTGAGAACAATTTTTAAAACTATCAATAGATTAAACCTTCAATTAAAACTAAATCAACGATAACTCATACTACTAATTATTGACTTTCTTTACCAAAAAAAAAAAAAAAACTCATATTACTAATCAAAGCCTTATAAAAATATCTCCAAATTACATTCCATAAAATCAATAACTAGCTTTAGTGCATGACCTCGTAAGTCGTAGTTACAATGTCTTCGCCCCGTAGCTTTCCCTACCATTAACCACCACGTGTCTCCTCCTGTCAAAACTAATAAATCCTTGGGTCCACTGTAACAGATAAACTCTGAGAAGCACTCGATAACTACCCACCACAACGCCTTTATAACTTGCTTCGTGTCTCGGCTACTATACAAATCTAAGCTAAAAACATTAAGAGACTAATCTCACACTAATCCTTCGCCATTGTTGCAATACGTACACGCATAGCTATTTTAATCATCATCTGCGTAACGCCATTACCAAAACAATGCGGTAATCATAGATTTTCCAGGAAAATCAAAAAAGCAATCAATGTGTCTATCTTCTTACATTTTTTTGCGATTCAGTAACACAAAACGGCGAAGCAACAGGTGATTCAGAAGCTGAAGCAAATTCGTGCTTATATAAAGAGTTTTTTTAAAAAGAGCAAAGGAATCTCAACCGATCGATCTCGAGAATTGGATGATGGAAATTGCAGAGAAAATGGTTAGAGGAAGGAAGATGGAGACGATTTTGCTTATTCTTATTCAGGTAGTGGTGGCGGCGACGGCGGCGAATGTGACTTACGACCACCGTGCTCTTGTAATCGACGGGAAGAGGAAGATTCTGATCTCTGGCGCCATTCACTACCCTCGTAGTACTCCTGAGGTATTATTACTACATTCTTACGCATCAATACATACGGTTCTGTATGTATGTATGTATCTATAAGATTTTTTTTTTTGTTTGGGTTAGATGTGGCCAGACCTTATACAGAAATCTAAAGACGGTGGCTTGGACGTTATAGAGACGTACGTTTTCTGGAATGGTCACGAGCCGGAGAAAAACAAGGTTCGTTCCATTTTTGGTTTTTTTTTTATATATATTATTCCGGACTTTTGGTCTATAATCTTCCGGTGTTTGGGCGCTAGCCGTTGATAATACCATGTTTAAGACATAAATTAACGCTTCCAATGAAGTTGAGTTTTGCTTGCTCAAAATTATATTTGGGTACTTGAGAGTGACTTTGGAGACTCTCAAAGTATCTCAGGTCCGGAACCACAACATGTAATATTAGTTCCGTCCCAACCGTCAGTCGATTATATATTTTTGAGTTTTTGCTTGCTCAAAATTATATTTTTTTCTCTGATTCTGCATTTTTTTGTTTGGTGGATTTTTTTTGTTTGCAGTATAATTTTGAAGGAAGATACGATTTAGTCAAATTTGTGAAGCTTGCTGCTAAAGCTGGTCTCTATGTTCATCTACGAATTGGTCCGTACGCTTGCGCAGAATGGAATTACGGGTAAAATGTGGTTTTCTTCTGGATAAATTTTGTTTTTGTCTTTCTCAAAAANTTTGGGCGCTAGCCGTTGATAATACCATGTTTAAGACATAAATCAACGCTTCCAATGAAGTTGAGTTTTGCTTGCTCAAAATTATACTTGGGTACTTGAGAGTGACTTTGGAGACTCTCAAAGTATCTCAGGTCCGGAACCATAACATGTAATATTAGTTCCGTCCCAACCGTCAGTCGATTATATATTTTTGAGTTTTTGCTTGCTCAAAATTATATTTTTTTCTCTGATTCTGCATTTTTTTGTTTGCAGTATAATTTTGAAGGAAGATACGATTTAGTCAAATTTGTGAAGCTTGCTGCTAAAGCTGGTCTCTATGTTCATCTACGAATTGGTCCGTACGCTTGCGCAGAATGGAATTACGGGTAAAATGTGGTTTTCTTCTGGATAAATTTTGTTTTTGTCTTTCTCAAAAAAAAAATTGTTTTTTTTTTTGGTTAATTTAGGAATTTTATTAAAATCTGAATTGACTTTTTTTTTTTTTTTATAAATGGTGGATTTTGTGGAACAGTGGTTTCCCAGTGTGGCTGCATTTTGTTCCTGGGATCAAGTTTCGGACTGATAACGAACCATTTAAGGTATGGTTAGGTGATGTGTTCCTTTTTTTTTATTTGTTTATTATGTTAGCAAATGTATAAATTTAGTTTGGCTTTGTGTTTGCAGGCAGAAATGCAGCGATTTACTGCCAAGATTGTTGATTTGATGAAGCAAGAAAAGCTATATGCATCACAAGGAGGCCCAATTATTCTCTCTCAGGTTTGTCCTGTGTGAGAAAATTTTCTGATTACTAACTGTAACAATTCTTGCTCATTTTTGTTTTCATGATTTGGATGTCAGATTGAGAATGAATATGGGAATATTGATTCGGCTTATGGTGCCGCGGGTAAAAGTTATATGAAGTGGTCTGCTTCTATGGCTCTTTCACTAGATACCGGAGTACCATGGAACATGTGTCAGCAAGGAGATGCTCCTGATCCTATTGTGAGTTTCTGAATATTCCACTACTTAAGAGTCTTAGCTGAATGTAGTAGCAAGTTCTTGTGGTAGTTTGATTGAGGCATTCTTGCTTATTTGTTTGTTTTCTTGGTAGATCAACACATGCAACGGTTTCTACTGCGACCAGTTTACTCCTAACTCAAACAATAAACCTAAGATGTGGACCGAGAACTGGAGTGGATGGTGAGGAGTCTCTTGGTTCTTTACCTTACTAATCTCTTTTCGTATCCAAAGTTGGTATTTGATTCACTTTCTTGTTTATCTGGAAGACCAGGTTCCTTGGTTTTGGAGATCCTTCCCCCTACAGGCCAGTCGAAGATCTTGCATTTGCCGTCGCACGGTTTTACCAACGAGGTGGAACTTTCCAGAACTATTACATGGTAATAAACACAAGAAGCCAATTGTGCTGCTATTGATTACTCTGCTAGAGTTCTCTACAAGGCAATATTGACGAACTTGTGAATTTTTTGGTCTTGTCTTGTTCAGTATCATGGTGGAACAAACTTTGAAAGAACAAGTGGAGGACCCTTAATCTCTACTAGCTATGACTATGATGCTCCAATTGATGAGTATGGTACGGATTTGTACCACTGGATATCTTTGATTAGTAGTTGTTTGTGAATTACTGAAGAAATGTGATTTCGTTTCGTCGCAGGACTTCTTAGACAACCAAAATGGGGACACTTACGAGATCTACACAAGGCTATCAAGCTTTGTGAAGACGCGTTGATTGCCACAGATCCAACAATTACTTCAATGGGTTCAGGTTTGGAGGTAACAATAAAACTTCATGTAGTTCCTCTTGACAATGAGTTGGTTTTGTAAACGATGGATTTTTAAATATGAACTATACTTAATTTCACTTTCACAGGCCTCTGTGTATAAAACACCATCTGGATCATGTGCTGCTTTTCTTGCAAATATTGGCACACAATCTGATGCAACTGTAACTTTCAATGGAAAATCATATCACTTGCCTGCATGGTCCGTAAGCATCTTGCCGGATTGCAAGAATGTAGCTTTCAACACAGCAAAGGTCTGTTCTGTTGAGCTCATCACCACTTATCATATTTTGCTCATGGCAAAAACTGACTGACCAATCTGAAATGTAGATAAATTCTGCAACTGAGTCTACCACATTTGCTCGTCAATCATTGAAGCCCGAAGGTGGTTCATCTGCGGAGTTAGGTTCACAATGGAGTTACATTAAAGAACCTATTGGAATTTCTAAGTCCGATGCATTCGTGAAACCTGGATTGTTAGAGCAGATAAACACAACGGCTGATAAAAGCGATTACTTGTGGTACTCGCTGAGGTAAGAGTAGGCCTGAGCCATTATTTTCATTAACAGAGTTTGGTTATGTTTGTTCATTGATTAGCAGAGTTGTTCTATCTATGTGTTTCAATCTAAAACAGGATGGACATTAAAGGCGATGAAACTTTCCTTGACGAAGGATCTAAAGCCGTCCTTCACATCGAATCCATTGGTCAAGTGGTCTATGCTTTTATAAATGGAAAACTTGCCGGTATGTATATGTTACTATGAGTTTTCACAAGCAGTTGAAATTAAGTTTCCTAAAATAGCAATGATACGTATTTGCATACACAATTTTGACGTTGCAGGAAGCGGAAATGGCAAACAGAAGATTTCTTTGGACATCCCGATTAATCTAGTAACCGGGAAGAACACAATTGATCTTCTTGGTGTGACCGTAGGGCTTGCGGTGCGTTCTCTTCATTTCTAATCTGCAAAGATTACTGCACAAAATGTTTACTAGGCAGGATTAACTCAACCAATTTATCTTACTTATTCCCCAGAACTATGGAGCTTTCTTTGACTTAGTGGGAGCAGGAATAACCGGTCCTGTGACACTTAAAAGCGCAAAAAGTGGTAGCTCAATCGATTTGTCTTCACAGCAGTGGACTTATCAGGTCCGTTACATAAATATTCCATTCGATTTGAAGCAACCACAAGAATCTCTCGTCCTACGTACCTTCGGCTTTCAAGTTTTAACGGTTGTGTTTATAGGTTGGACTCAAAGGGGAAGACACAGGTTTGGGAACTGGAGATTCTTCTGAATGGGTTTCAAAGTCTCCTTTGCCCACTAAGCAGCCACTGGTTTGGTACAAGGTGATCCACAACCAAAAACATTAGATAAAACTCTCGTCTTTTCTTGTCACCCTCTAACAATCGTTTGTTACGTTTCTCAGACAACATTTGATGCTCCTTCCGGGAGCAATCCAGTAGCGATAGACTTCACGGGTACAGGAAAGGGCATTGCATGGGTGAACGGGCAGAGCATAGGTAGGTACTGGCCAACCAGTATCGCACGAAACGACGGTTGCACAGATTCGTGTGACTATAGTGGGTCTTACAGTGCAAACAAATGCCTCAAGAACTGCGGAAAACCTTCACAGACATTGTAAGTAACTAACCATCTTACATCTCTCAGCACAATGATAGGTGTTCTTCAGTAAGGGAATGAACACTTCCTCAAAGCCTAATTGAGCTTTCGTTTGTTTGCAGGTATCACGTGCCTCGCTCGTGGATAAAACCTAGCGGGAACACTCTTGTTCTGTTGGAAGAAATGGGAGGAGATCCGACAAAGATATCATTCACGACAAAACAAACCGGAAGCAACCTGTGTTTGACGGTGTCTCAGTCTCATCCACCGCCGGTGGACACGTGGACTTCCAACTTCAAGATCCACTCCAAGATCTCAAACCGATCAACCAGTCCGGTTCTTTCCTTACAATGCCCTGTCTCCACTCAAGTGATATCTTCTATAAAATTTGCAAGCTTTGGTACACCTCAAGGTACTTGCGGTAGCTTCAGCCACGGCCGTTGCAGCAGCTCTCGATCTCTCTCGATCGTCCAAAAGGTCTGATTTTCATTTTTTTTTTTTTTTCTTCAACTTTCAACTTCCTCAATTTTTTTTTATTTATACTTGGAGTTTGAGATGTGGCAGGCATGTGTTGGGTTGAGGAGTTGCAACGTTGAAGTCTCGACCAGAGTCTTCGGAGAGCCTTGTCGTGGCGTCGTCAAGAGCTTAGCTGTTGAAGCTTCTTGTTCATGAGTGTGCCCGGTTCCGCAGATTTGATATGATATTACAGTGTTATGTAATTGTTGAAAATAAAAGCAAGTGAAATGGATAATAATGTAGTCAACGGTTTATGAATGATGGATTATAGATTCTTACTCCAAATAAATTTGGTTGGAATCAAAGGTTGTTATTTAACTACTTGTCGGTAAAAACTGGATAGCACCGTTTTTTCAGAATGTCAGATTTTTGTTATCTAAAAAAAAAAAACTAGATAGCACCGTAATATACTCAAACAGCTTCGCATCAAGTGTTTGATCGCCTAAAACGGATTATTTTATATTAAGGTTTTCAAAAACGTAAAACAAAACTTTATGTTATAAACCGAAAAGAATGATAACAACCACTTGAGACATACATCATCAAAATAAAAAGAACCCAAAAAAGTAAACACCATCCAAAATTAAACATCCAANTTAAGCTCAAAATCTACTTCGCAATTAATATATATGATAGATTTTTTTTTTTTTGGGGGTCAATATTAGCAATGGATTTAAAAAACTAGAATTTGTTGATGTTGATATTTAATGTAATAACTGGATTATAAACTCGCGCACCCGTGCGGGATAAAGTTTTTTGTAATATATAAAATGTAAAATGAGAAATAAGAACTAATTTAAATGTTATTAAATCAAATATGTTTAATTTATAAATTTTAAGTTTATAATAGATTTAATAAATGTTTGGTAACCGTTTTAATACATGTTTAGTAATAAATTCAATTTTAAAAAAATAAAATAAATAAAGGGTGTTTGGAAACGGATTCTAAAAATGATTCTCTTTTAATAATATAGATGTGTTACATTATATTGTGTTGATGTTACTTATTTTCATAATAGTTTATTGTTGCGTGTGATTATGTGTTAGGAAATCTATGTTTTAACGTAGTTTACATTTGGTTTTGTAACGTTTTAAATTTACACGTTTGAGTTTTTGTCATTGAGTATAAATTTTTTATCAAACATGTAAGAATAAATCAATCCGACTAGATAAATACTTAAAAAAAGATATTAATGTTTATTTATCGTTTAGATTTTGTGTCAAGTTATATAAGATTTGAAATTTGTTTTGGAACCCTCTCATTCATTTAGAGAGATTGATTTTAGGGGGGTATGAGTAATTTGCGTTAATTTCGTTTTCTTAATGTTTTTTTGGGATTTAACAGATTTCTTAATTGCGGTTTACAAAATACAATTTTTGGACGGAAGACTTCACTGAGCCGGATTCGGTCCCATCGAGAACATAATTTGCGATATTAACCTCAGTATCGTAAGCTAGCATCCCAAAAATCCACACTCAAATAACACTCTACTTTCGGTTAACAACAAAAAAAACATCTTATTTTCATCATGGTTTCGTATCTTCCAACTTTAAAAAGTGATTGCTCTCATGTCTATTGGTTCATTGTTGAGTATTAGATTGATTCAATGGGGTTATATGAGTATTGAGTAAACACGATGTACAATTGCACTTGTGTTTCAGATTTGGCCGATGGAAACCACCACCTCCCTCGGCGATAAATCTGAAATAGTTGGCATTATTGATTGGTACTCCAAATGATTTCTTATTAAGATTTATTTTTGTTTTTTAACTGAAAAGTTTGAAATGCATATACAGCCACATTTTAGATTCTAAAAGCAAGTTCTCAACTGTTGAACTCAAGCAAATAGTAAGCAAAATATCTCGTGGACAAAACTCTTCTCATGCTTTGAATGAGCAACTTGAAACAGTGAAGAAAATTTTGGAGAACAAATGATTTTTACTGCTTAGTTAAAATAATCAGAATATTGGACAAAAACAATGTAAACATTATATATAATCCGGTAGGGTTTAAGGTCTGGTACTGTTTGAAACTCCGCCACTTTTTTTCCAATGGCGTCTTCATCAATCGACGAGCTTACTTCCGCCGCCGTAACCCTAACATCACAACATCCCTCCGATGACGCTCCCGCTCCCGTCGACCCAATTCCATCGTCCGATCCAAATCCCACTGATGACGTTCCAATGCTGTCATCATCAATCGACGAGCTTCCTTCCGCCGCCGAAACCCTAAAATCGCAGATTCCGTCCGATATCACTCCAGCTCCCGTCGACTCAATTCCATCTTCCGATGACGTCGAGGCCGTGGGGGAGAAACGGAAGCGCGCCGACGAGGAGACCAATCTTACTCCTTCACCGTGGTTTAAGACGAGCCTCTGCTCCTATTTCAGGCGCCAGGGGTCCTGCAGCCATGGAAGCGCGTGCAGGTACGCTCACGGCGAGGAGGAGCTCCGGCAGAAACCGGACAATACGTGGGACCCGACCTCCGAGCGCGGCAAGAAGGCGAGGATGTCGGAGAATGTAAGGAAATCCGCGGAGGAAGAGGAAGAAGACGGCGAGGTTTTGTTCACTGAGGAGATGATGGACGAAAACGATGGTGAAGGGTGTGGAGATGGTGTTCATGATCTGTCGCTGAGTAAATGTTTGGTGCATTTACCCATAAAATGGCAATCAGATGATCTGAAGAAGTTTGTCCGAGAGCAGGTAAATAAAGTTTTAGACTTTTTAAGGTTTCAAGATCTGAAACAGAACCATTGATTTAGTGTTTAGAGTAAAGAAGGATACTTTGCTCTTTTGTTTACTTTATAGTATCATGTTATTGTAGTTGAATAGATCTTTAGAGCAGATAGATTGAGTTACTGATTCATTCATTCTTTTCAGGGAGTTGAGTTTAAGTTTGCTAAGAAGAGACGAGGAATGGTTGTTGGTTTTCTGACATTTGAGAATGCAGAACAATTACAGAGCGGCTTGGAGGTGCTTTTTGTTTTGTTTTGTTTTTTGTTACCTTTCTTTTTGAGTTTATCGATTGTTTAGTAGTGTCTTGTTGAATATTTGCAGATTTTGGAAGGAAAAGCAGTTAATAACAAAAATCTGAAGATCGCTGATGTCCTCCCCCGTACAATCGACAAGAACGGAACAAAAAATCCGGCTAAAATTAAAACTGCCCGTGAAGCTGTGACTCCCTTGGCAGACCTGTCTTATGCGGACCAGCTTGAACAGAAGAAGGCTTCTATCATGCATATGCTGAAAAAACTTGTCAGGAACTTTCTCATGTTTTCTTTTCTATTTTGCGATTGCTGTTTTTTTTAGTGATTTCCACTTCGACAGACTGATTTTTTGTTGGAAATATGTTTCTTGGCAGACGAGGAATGCACGTAAAGCTTGTCCAAATGGAAAATCACTTCCAGAATGGGTCCTTCAGTCTAGAGAAATAGGTAAGAAAACTATACATTGTTGATTTCTAGGAATTCTTGTGATCTCCATTTGATTTACTTTACTGAAGATTGGATGGGACTTTTGATTCATACACTAAATCATGCAGGTGGTCTTTCATGTAAGCTCGAGGGCATTATAGAATCACCGGTTACCAATGGTTACAGGAACAAGTGTGAGTTCTCGACTGGATATTCCGTTGAGGGAAAGCTAACTGTTGGATTCATGCTCGGAAATTTTAGGTATATACTTTCTTCTCTGAAACTTTGGTTTTTCATAGTGTCATGGGAAGACCTAATGCAAAAAAATTTCCAGTGCGGGTGTGACAGCAGTCGAGGAAGCTGTGGATTGTCCCAATATCTCCAAAATTGCTTGCCGATATGCTTCAATCTTCCAGAGTTTTTTAGAAAAATCTAAGCTCCCAGTTTGGAATAGGTTTAAAAGTTGTGGGTTCTGGCGACAGTTGACGGTACGTGTATTGCAGGATACGCTGCTATGTTATAGCTCTAGCATGACGTACCTAATTCGATTTTTCTTTCACCTGGCTCAAAATAATTATATTAGGTTCGAGAAGGGAGAAAACCCGGTGTGTTTTCAAATGATGAAGATGCCGATTCAAGAATTGCGGAGGTTATGCTTATGGTTCAGGTTTGTATCTCAGCTCATTGACTTGGATAGTAGTTAACGTTTATCTCCAGCCTACTATTATCTCTTGTTTTGACTTCTCTATCTCGCCTGAAACTATTCAGGTTTGTACTAAGGATTCTGATGAGGCAGAAGTAGCAACTGAGTTTGAAGAAATGGCAAAAGCATTTGTTGAAGGAGCTAGAGCAAGCTCTCCACCTCTTCCTCTGACTGTATTAGTTGTTCAAGTGATTACTTCTCCTCACTTTTCCTTACTAAATTCAAAATAAATTGTATAATACAGTTTCCTATCTCTATAGTCCAATTTTATCATTAACCGACTCTTATCCCTTCTTGCACAGGATCACGTAGGAATATCAAATGTTGCACCACCGGATTGTCCACTG
Source organism: Eutrema yunnanense (assembly GCA_002933935.1). NCBI lineage: Eukaryota > Viridiplantae > Streptophyta > Magnoliopsida > Brassicales > Brassicaceae > Eutrema > Eutrema yunnanense. The sequence goes on from PKML01002721.1 coordinate 202,515, forward strand.
CGATTGCTGCCTATTCCAATGTCAGATAATGGAACAAATCAGGACCAATCCACCAATGTCTTGACTGAAGCTCGGATTCACGATCATATCAACAACCTTCGGTTCAGCATATCCCCAACAGCATTCTTTCAGGTAATAACTGAATCTTCAGGATCGATGCATCTTTAATTTGTTTGAGAAATTGTTAAGTTGGCGTTATCAAAATGATTTATCCAGGTTAATACATGCGCCGCAGAGAAGTTATATTCACTTGCTGGAGATTGGGCTGACCTTGGTCCCGACACTTTACTCTTTGATGTATGCTGTGGGACTGGAACAATCGGTCTTACACTGGCACATCGTGTTGGTATGGTAATACTCTGCTACTTTAACTTGCAAAACCGGTGAACACAATCCTTATCGTTTTGGCTGATTTGGTGGAAGAATAATAGTACTTTATTCATTACAATCCCATAAGTTGAACCAAACTCTAAAAGTGGGTAACTGATCCTGTCTTCATGGGTTTGGTACTAACCTCTTACGCTCTTACAGGTAATTGGCATAGAAATGAATGCCTCAGCTGTATCAGATGCCGAACGGAATGCAAAGATCAATGGCATAAGCAACTGCAAGTTCATCTGCTCGAAGGCATGTGTTTGACAATAACATATCTCGTAGTTGGTTTCATTATCTTAATCCTATGGGTTCTTCTTCATGGTAGTGTTCGCTGGCTCTATTTTACAGGCAGAGGATGTGATGAGCTCTCTACTTAAAGAGTACCTAGATGTGTCTGAAATGGAAGAAGCCAAACCTGTAAGTAATGCCAAAGATGATCTCGACAAACAAATTTCCTCAACAGAAGAAATGTCAAACTTAGAGCATGTACCTCCAAACATTCAAGAAGAAGAAGTTCAAAACAATGAGCAGAAGGATTCCTCTTCAGAACCAGAAGTATCTACAAAACCACAGTTCAAAAACGTAGTTGCTATAGTCGATCCACCTCGTCCTGGACTTCATCCGGATGTAATCAAAGCTCTGAGAACCCATCCACGGTTAAAGACGCTTGTGTTAGTTCCTTCTCTCAAAACACTATCATAACATTGGTTACGCCAACTCTGTTTCCTCTTTTTTTTTTTGGCGGTTTTAACACTAGTGTTTTCAATTGCATTGGTACTACAGGTACATTTCGTGCAACCCTGAAACGCTAGTGGCAAACGCAATAGAGCTTTGCACGCCATCTTTCGAGAAAGTGGATCAAGAGAACAAAGGCTACCAAAGACGGAGGGGAATGGGCACCGCCGCTTTGGCTCGATACAGAGCCAAGAAAATGCCTGCTTCTGAGCCTTTTAGACCTGTCAAAGCCATGGCCGTCGACCTTTTTCCTCACACTGACCACTGCGAAATGGTAATGCTCCTTCAAAGGTAATAATAAAGAATAATATACTCTTTTAAGAGATGATGAACACAACAACTATTTTTTTTTTGCATAAAACACAATGTAAGGATTATATATCTATTTCTGTTTTTGAGAAGTGAAACAAAAAAAGAATCAGGAAATAAGTTTTTCAATCCAAAAGAGAGAGCAATTCAAAGGAATTCTCCTTGGTTAAAGTAGGTGTAACGAGCTCTGGTTAAGTTCTCTCTTCGTTTCTTGTAAACAAGAGCTCCGATTACAATCGCTCCTACTCCAAGCATTGCTCCAATGGCTATCCCGGCTTTCTTCAATCCACTCATCCCATTGTCTTCGCCTCTGTCTTCGTCGAATTCATCTCCGTCCTCGCTTGCTTTGATGTCGTCTGGTTTTCCCACTTCCGACGCAGGAGATGGTTCTGGAGAAGGGAAATACTCTGTCTCCGGCTCAGAATCCTCATCAGAATCATCATCGTCGGACGGAGCAGGAACAGGTGCTGGTCCAGGCGACGGAGCAGATGATGATGGAGATGGTGACGGAGATTCCGGCTGACGAGGAGGCGGTGGTGGTGGTGGAGAATCCGCTGGTGATGAAGCCGGTGGCGGAGGGGAATTCGCTTCCGGTGATGGAGAGGAATCTGATTCCGGCGAAAAAGGTCGTGGCAGAGGAGAATCCGCTAGGGTCTCATGTTCCGGCGAGGTAGCCGGTGATGGAAACTCCTCCTGAGCGCCTGAGAATTCGATAATTAGAAGACACATTGATAGAATGACAATGAAACCGAGCTTTTTCGCAATTGCCATGGTGATTCGATCTGTAATTCGTTTTTTATAAGCTTCTGATTCAATGTGGATCGAATGCAAGACAAGTCTTGAAAATGCCGATCAAGGGAATCAGGAATGAACACAGGAGAGGGAGAGAATGAATATGGAAGAAGATGAATCAATACATGTTTCTGTTATACAAATTAGCAAATAGATATATTTGTAATAAACAGTATCATTTTTTAGATAATACATTTACTTTGTTTGATGATGTTGCTACCCATGTCGAACGCATTAAGCTGCTTCAACATTCAAACTTGGCTGCATGTCTTTTTAAAAATAAAATAAACATATTCATTATTATTATATGAAAATCTGTTCATTATTATTTTAAAAATAGTTTTTGCTATCATGTCCATGACACTATTGATTCATTATTTTTTATAAAAATTTATCAATTCTCGTTTGAGCTAATTTTGAGAACAATAATCAGTGTGTTGACAAGTTTATGTGCACCAATTGTAATAGACATTTGTAAGGTTTATCCACGCCGATATGTCAATGAAAACTTGTCCACGCTATCATATCCACTTAAACTTGATTTTCTATCCATGTTTTCATGTCCATGTCGATCTGAATTTCGAATAACCAGATTTCTTGTTTCACATCTAAACTATAGTAAAATAGGTTTTAAAATGTAGCAAAAATAGAATTATCATCCATTGCAACAAAATTTTTTTGATTTATGTCTTTCATATTATAAAAGATTAGAAAACAAATCAAGTGAGCAATAATAATTAATTTACTCATCTTTTTAATTTCGAACTCATTCACGACATTGCATCCACTGTTCTAGTGTACACACGAAGCAATTTCGTATTTAAATAAGCGTAGACATGGCGAAACTCCAATACCAACTCAACGTCTTATACAAAGTATTGATAAGCAAATCAGGAACCGACTCACATCGATTCGAGCTATGGGAGACAACAAATACAAAGGAGGAATGAAAGCTTGGTTCGCCTCAAGATCAGATTGAACAAATTTTTATTATCTTTCAATATGTAGGATAAGATTTCAGAAACTCTCAAAAGAAAGAAACACTAGTTGTAAAAATGCATTTTTTTTTGTTTGAATAAATTTGACATTCAATTAAAAAAAGAAAAAAAAGTGTAAAAAATGTTTCAATAGCACAAAATGTCTTTTTTTTTTTTGTAAACCAAACTCAAAAAGTGACTTTCTATGTAATTCACTTTTATTTTTCTCAATTTCATGTTCAAACCCCATTTGAAATATCTAAAGGCTGACTGCGGATACTGGATAGATTTTGGGCAGATTCCGGAACTCTCACAGTAGGCATGACCAAAATGGAACCGTAACCGTATTTCGGACCGTAACCGTATTTCGGACCGTAACCGTACCGTTTTCAAACCGTAACCAGACCGTAACCGTATCAGACGGTTAAAAACTGTAACCGTTAACCGTAAAAATATATTAGTTATGGTTAGAAAAATTATTAACCGTAACCGTTAATTAACCGTAACCGTATCAAAACCGTTGGTTAACTGCAAGGTTAAACCGTAAAATTTTAACCGTAACCGTTTTAAAAATAAAATTATATATACTAATAATTATAATTAGTTATGTAAAATTAAAAATTCAAAGAAAATTATATATTAACAATAGCAAATGCAAATCTAACAAATAGAAATATTAATTAAAACTTAAATGTCCTAGACTAATTAATATTTTTCTAACAAATATAAAAAATATTTTAACAAAACAGTTTTATGAAGAAATATACTCTCTCTGTTTCACAATGTTTGATTTTCTGAATATTGCACATGAAATAAGAAGCAATAAATGCTCAATTATTTGTTGTTTTATTTCTATAAAAGAGTTTATTATCTTCTTCTCGATTACATTTTTCTCTCACGTTCTTAACAAAAAATCATCAATAACCATAAGAGATTTAAGCAAAACAAGAAAAAATACATAGAAAACACAACGGAAAAATATAAACAAACCAACAAAAAATTAGAAAAAGAATATTAATAAAATTTTATTTTTTATTATTCTAGTTTATCAAATTTATAATTATTTAATTATAAATCATGACATTAACCATTTATTATCATCAGGTAACCGTAACCGTATCTAACCGTAACCATATTAACCGGACTCGTATTTAACCGTAACCGTTTTAACCGTATATTAAACGGTTAAGGTTAAGGTTAAAAAAAAATCTAACCGTAACCGGTGGTAAAATAACCTTAACCGCATTAACCGTAACCGTGGTCATGCTTATCTCACAGTTCATAAAAAAAACAAAAATTGTTTCATTTTATTTGATTTTTTTCAATTTTTATGAAAAAATTAGTTTGATGTTTGTAACTATTTATATTTTGTTGGTATATTTTTATTAGTTGATTTATTTTTAATTAGATATTAAATAATATTTTTAATGTAAAAAATCATAGAAATTAAATTTATGTATTTTAAAAAAAGTAGAAGTACTATGGGCTAAGGCCCATAATTAGCCCACTTTATATGCGTGTCTTCTTCATTTTGTAGTTTTTTTTGTTCTTGAGGAGAAACGAAAAAACCCCTTTTCCGTTCCCAGCAAATCAAACTACCATGATCAGCATTCTCGCTCAGGTTTTCCTCTTTCTTCTCAAAACTTCCAGATTCTCCCCATTCCGAATTGATTTTCTCTATTGTTGTTGTTGTTAACATTCTTCATCTACAGGAGCGTCTTCTTGGCGCCACGCTGGGTATCGCCTTGACATCCTTCGTCGTTTTCGAGCAGCGAAAGCTCATCCATGAATCCGTCGCTGATCGGAAATCTCAATCCGTGGATCAATCTCAGGTTAGTATTTGTTCCCCAGCATCACAAATCCCTAGATATCGTTCTGTGAAATTTTCTGGATTTAAACCTTGGTGTGGTGAGACATAGCGGCGATTACTAGCTCCTATTATTCGAATTTCTCGAGCCCCTGCGTAGTGTTAGTTTTTGATATAGACTAGCTGGATTTGTAGGTTCCTTAGATGAAACAGTTTAGAGATCATTGGTGCAGTATCTTCGACACTTGATGGATCGCTCACACATGCATTATAAGTTAAAAACTTGGGGGTTTTCTTTGTCTCCCAGGTGGTGAGTGATGGCATATTCGGGAAGAAATATCGCATGGAATTCGCATCTCTGTGGAACAAAGCTGTGGACCAGACCTTTGAACCTGCGATTGAATATCTTAGCTCACGTAAATGGTAGAGTAGAGATGGATGAAATGTGAAAAAAACTTGGACAAGAACTCGAGTGCGTTGTCCTGTTTCTCTTCGTGTTGGTTTTTAGATGCTATGGATTTGGGGATGTAGACATTTCAGTTGTGTGGCCTTATCTTTAATACAACACACTATTCCTGTTTTTTTTCTACTTTCTTGAGCAGAGATTTTGTTGTGTTTTACTGATAGTAATGTTTAACAAAGATTGTTGTTGGTTTATCTTAATGATCGAGATCCTAAACTTACCAGTTACCACCTGTTATGTTTTGTTAGATTTGATGTGTTATTGGCAGGTGATCGATATTTGATCTTGCGAGGAAACAGTCAAATACTCTACTATTAATCACTGCAGATGGAAAACTAGATACAAGCTTCCACGAAAAGTGAAGTCCACACATTTCAACTCTCAAGTATCATTTCAAACACTAGGCTGAACGGTACTGGAATTGTTCACATCAGCACGGCAAACACAATTCCGAAGATGATCCTGACCACACCCACGAGCTCTTATTCCAATTCTAGAACGTGAGGTTGATGCTATTGCGCGTTCCTGCGCTTGTGCAGAAGCTCCTTTAACCTTTTCTGCCACGGGGAGAGGCGGGCAGGTGGGTTCTGGCGACACTTGACGGTATGTGTACACTTGTCGTATTGCTGTTATGTTATAGCTCAAGCATGACTTTACCTAAATAAGTTTTCCTTCCACTTCAATGATTACCTAAAACTGTGTTTTCAAATGATGAAACTGTCGATTCAAGAATTGCGGAGGCCATGCTTTTTGTTCAAGTTTGGGTGACTTTTTTCAAGCCTATTATTTCTGTCACTGAAACTATTTAGGTCTGTTCTTCTGGCTCCATGAGGCCAAAGTAACCTCCGAATTTGAAGAAATGTGGCAAAAGCAATTTGCTAAAGGAGCCTAGAGCAAGCTCTCCACCTCTTCCTCTTGACTACATTAGTTTTTCAGGTGATCACTTCTCGCTTTTTCTTTTCTAAATTCATAATATCTTTGTGATACAGTTTCGTAGCTCCCATAGTCCATTTTTTTTATTAACCGCCGACGCATATCAACAAGAGCTCCGATAAATCGTTTCCAATAGCGATTCCTGGCTTCTTCGTTTGTGTGAATGAATAGGTGCAAATCGCAGCTCACAGACCGTTTCCAACAGTCACGGTTGGATGGAGTTTGTAGTCCAAACAACATTGATAAATATAGTAGTAGCTTTAGCACAATACAGGAACAAACGAAAAAGAGTCTAAACAGTAATTAGGAATTGGTCTGAGGCAGCCTAGTATCCGCATGGTCGGACGACCCAGGGATAGCAACAGGAGGCGCGAGTCGATCTCCTGGGAGACATATAGCGTCAGCCAAATCACTCGGGACAAGCTCGAGATTCTCGCAGTTGCAAATCTCAACCATGAAGCCGTCAGGGTCATTAAAGAAGAGCTGGTCGATAGCTGCGTCTTTCTGATCACCGACCGTCCTCTTGATGTACTCGACGTTCACTTCCTTGAGCCTTTTTTCCAAAGCTTCCATGTCTTCACACTGGAACGAGATGTGGTTGTCCATTGGGTCCAAATGGTCCGTGTTTGAAGGTAACTTGTCTTCGTCTTTAACCTGCACCAAATGGATCCCAACACCGTAGTTGAAGAGCCACGCACCGTAGAAATCGAGCCACGCGGGTCGCTCTGTCTCCACGAACCCTAACACTTTTGTGTAGAACTCTAGAGACTTTTTAACGTCTCTGCATAGCCTTGACACATGGTTTATGGCCATTAATGGCGGCCTTGATTCATCTCCTTTCTTCTTCTTCTTCTCCATTAGGTTATGAGTTGCTTCGTCTAGAAGAAACATATAACATACCTTAAAAGCCGAATCGGTGGGGGTTGAAAGGAAGACACGTGACGGGCGGCTGAATGGAAGCCTGCACGTTGGCTCACGTGTCATGTTCTTCAACTTCACATAAGCATGACCACGGTTACGGTTAATGCGGTTAAGGTTATTTAACCATCGGTTACGGTTAGATTTTTTTAACTTTAACCGTTTAATATACGGTTAAAACGATTATGGTTAAATACGAGTCCGGTTAATACGGTTACGGTTAGATACGGTTACGGTTACCTGATGACAATAAATGGTTAATATCATGATTTATAATTAAATAATTATAAATTTGATAAACTAGAATAATAAAAAATAAAAAATTTATTAATATTCTTTTTCTAATTTTTTGTTGGTTTGTTTATATTTTTCCTTTGTTTTTCTATGTATTTTTTCTTGTTTTGCTTAAATCTCTTATGGTTATTGATGATTTTTTGTTAAGAACGTGAGAGAAAAATGTAATCGAGAAGAAGATAATAAACTCTTTTATAGAAATAAAACAACAAATAATTGAGCATTTATTGCTTCTTATTTCATGTGCAATATTCAGAAAATCAAACATTGTGAAACAGAGGGAGTATATTTTTTCATAAAACTGTTTTGTTAAAATATTTTTTATATTTGTTAGAAAAATATTAATTAGTCTAGCACATTTAAGTTTTAATTAATATTTTTATTTGTTAGATTTGCATTTGCTATTGATAAATTGATTATATATAATTTTCTTTGAATTTTTAATTTTACAGAACTAATTATAATTATTAGTATATATAATTTTATTTTTAAAACGGTTACGGTTAAAATTTTACGGTTTAACCTTGCAGTTAACCAACGGTTTTGATACGGTTACGGTTAATTAACGGTTACGGTTAATAATTTTTTTAACCATAACTAATATATTTTTACGGTTAACGGTTACGGTTTTTAACTGTCTGACACGGTTACGGTCTGGTTACGGTTTAAAAACGGTACGGTTACGGTCTGAAATACGGTTACGGTTCCATTTTGGTCATGCCTAACTTCACATCATTTTCTATTGGGCCTTGTTAGGCCCAAACTGAATATTAGGGGATCTTTTCTATTGCCTTTAAAATGGTACTGTTCTTGTTTGTCTACTTTCTTGAACACGGAGACAATTGTTGTGTTTACTCAAAGCTTGTTGTCGTTTAGCTTAATGATTGAGATGCTGACTTAACATCCGTCAAGGAATGTAACTAAACCGACCGAAGTGAACTTTTAAGTTTTCGTTTTGAGCTGAACATTTTGGTTTCCGTATTCAACTTTAAATGAAAAAAATTGTGCTAATGTAGAAAAGAACTTTTAAAAATCGTCCTAAAGTTTGATCTGACCGTACGCACCCATGGTTTCTTTGCCTATGCTCTAGATCGAACCTGATATGGTAAACAGTCGAATACTCTGCTATTAATGTGGAAATTTAGATACAAGCTTCAAGAAAAGTGAAGAAAAAAGCACACATTTCAACTTAAACTCTAGCCATACGCTCTATATATTATCAGCTCAAAACACTAGGCCGGATTGAATTGGAATGGTTCACATCAGCACGGAAAACACAAGTCCAAAGATAATCCCGACCAAACCACCAGCTCCTACTCCGCTTCTAGAACCAATTGACATTGTTGCTATCTCGCTTTGCTGTGCTTTTGCAGAAGCTCCTAGGACTTTTGCAGCCACGGGGAGAGGCGAGCAGCCGGATTTGGCGCAAGGGTCTAAAGTTGCATCTGGATTTGCTGGTTGTGCGTGAAAGAAGTCAAATGCAGAAGGTGAAAACGCCACTGGTGTCTCATAAGCCAGACCGTGAGGAGCTCGGTCTTGCGCTAAGGCGATGTTTGTGATGATTAGAGAAGAGAAGAAGAAGATGAGGCAGGTTTTCGAATTCATTTCTCCTCACTCAGCTTCAATGAAAGTGTGGAAGGCTATAGGTTGTTGAGCAGGTGGGGCTAGTGTGGTGTGTTTGTTAAGACTTTGAGGAAGGTTTGGTATTTATAAGGTGATTGTGAAATGAAGTGGTTGTTGCTTGGGATTAGTTTTGGGTGGTGAAAAAGATTTAAGACATTTACAGAAGGGAACAATATGATTTCTCATGATTTCTCTACCTTTTCCCAACATCTTTTTCATCTTTTTTTCTGTTTCTAATGGTCCAGCAATCTTTTGGTAATTTTCTTTTTCTAATTAAACTCAAAAATCTCCAGGATGATTTTAAACCAATCTTGGTTTTGACCCCAAAAACCACAAGATTGGTGTTATGAAGGTTAAAGGATGAGTTTATGCTTTTACCTAAATTACTAATTAGAAAATATGAGTAGATATGGTCCCCATAAGATACTTAATTAATTACTACCATTAGTTGTTAGCTTCTTCGACTTTTTTAATTAAGGCATAATTAGGAAGTAGAAGAATGATAAGTAGGAACCATCATTAAACTTTGGCATCCTATAATTAAATTCAAGTTCTTCTTCCCTTGAAGAATCAGCAACATTTTGTCTTTTTTTTTTTTTTTTTATAATTTTTGTAAACAAAGTTATAATGGCACAAGAGGGGTCAAGCATGCATCTCTTAGCTTCACGCCTTCTATTTATGTTGTGAGTTTAATGCACGAGATTGAATCTTGTATCTTACGTTTTTTTTCTTCTTTTATTTGACTGAGTTTTTTTTTTTTTTAATTATTTGATTTACTTAAGAAAATTAAGGTTTTGGTCATGCGTTTTACGAAATAACCACCTAAAAAGGTATTAGGATTTGTTCTCAAGTGTGCTTCCTTGATTGTGAGCTTATTAATTTATTCAGTGTTAAAAACAAAATTAGTGTTAAATTTTATGGAATTGCATTGTTTACAAATGGTAGTATATGCCCTCCCTATAATTTAATCTTACCACTTTTTTCTTTTCACTTTTTGTTAATTTTTTTGTTTTTTTTTGTTATTTTTTTTTTAATTTCATTTAATATGATGTTTTCTATTTTCAATGTAGAAATACTATTTGTTCTATATAACTAACCTTAAATAAATGATTAATTCTTCTATTTATTGATTATTAATAATAGAAAGTATGAGTATATTAGATGTTGTAACTTTTCTTTTTATGTGTGAAATTAGTGAAAATATCACTTAATATAAAACAAAATGGGTATTTGGTAAAATGTGTATTTTATTGGCATGATATATCTTTCATCATTTTCTATTTTTATCATGAGTCATGACATCTAATTTGTTTTATTATTATTTTTTATTTTTTACGAACTCTAGAGTAATCCCACGTCCTAATGGGTTCAGATTAATCTTCCGAGAGGTGTGAGACCGTCCAGTTACACTCCACGTGGTTAAATAATTGTGCTGATAATTCCGTTATCGCGGAGAATCGATCCCTAATCTGGGCCAATAAAACGACTATTCTAATAAGGAAACCACCCCACTACCACATCTCGGTTATAATTTATATTATTGATATGCCATTGTTTGATACCGCCTCATATCTGGTCGAAGAGATGAAAAAAGAGGGTAAACTGTTTTCTATTTTCTACAGTTTCACTTTCATGTGTGTGGAGAGGTTCAAAGAGATATTAGATTGGTTGGTTGAGTTTTTAATTGGGCTCACATGTAAATATTGTCACGTGACTCTCTTAGCTTTCATTGTTCACCGCTGTTTTTGTTCACAGGATTTTCCCCTCTTCTCGTTAAAGACATTTATGTTATAAAATATAAATTATAAATCTATAGATATATGAGATGAGATATGTTTTGTATATGTATTATATATGTACTAGGTGAATACCAGTGCAACGCACAGATGGTTTTAGATATTTATTTTCTAAATTTATTGTTGTCAATTTTTTGTTTCCAAAATATTTTTATGTTTAACAACCATTGTTTATGTAAAATGGAACAGATGAATAATTCATGGTCTGAAGTATCCCATATTTTATTTAAAAACAGGTGAAATCTATTAATGTATAGTATTAAAATTAATTTATTTTAACTATTTGATATTTTTAACTTGTAAACAAAATATTCTTCATAGGTTTCATTATGCCAATTTTAAATTTGAAACCATGAATAATACTGTATTTATTCTCAACGAACAACTCAAATAATTTACCTACTCCATCAAAATTTTAAAGTTTTGTGCACGCCACATGATATGACACAAAATTATAGTTTGAGTCGGTAAATTATTTTAAGTTTTTATAGTTTTATGGTTTCAATCCATTCCATTCAATTTTAAACCATCAATAATGTTATCATTGATCCCTTTCTATAAATAAATATTGATAATTATGAATGCACTAACCCTGGAATGGAAGATGAACTCGTAGGTTTCAGTTTTTGTTTTTTTTTAAGAATATACCACGTGTCAACCTTTCCAGCGCTAACGTGGCAAGCAGTTAGAGAGAGTTGACCCTCTTTTACAGTATAGATTATATATATTTGTTGTATTAGATAGAGAGAACTAGAAGAGAGTAGAGAGAGGGAACAATCGTTTCTTCTCATTATCTCACTTGTACAGACATTTATTTACAAAAGCAAAGGTACATATTTATAGTAAAAATGAGTCGGTGAAACGTAAATCGGTAAGTACATAAAATACTACAATATTGTTATATAGATAATTATCTTTTCTAATATTCTTCCTTAATTATTCATCATTACTAATGTATTATTTACTGTCTCGATAAAAACTTTATTATAAAAAAATCTAATAAAATAAAAATCATAACAAAGGAAAATGAGTACAGTGACGTAACTTTCCCTTAGAAATGATGGATATAATTTTTTTTTTTTAGATAAAGCAGTCTCTCTCTCGAATAGATGAATCTTGACTTCTACAACATTGGAAAAATCCAGTGAGACAAAAACCATTACAAAGGGGAAAAAGTGCATCCACGCACATCATCATACATCTCCCCTAGAAATGATGATATTTCATGTACATCCATCACAAATTGAATTCCACTTTGATCAATAACATATCCAATTACCCATTTTGGGTAATATATTATGCCTCAAATCTTTTTGATGTGGGACTTTTAGTATCCGCGCTCAAGATGATGGTTTTTTTATCTATTTATCTTGAACTTTTTTCATTTTTAAATAGTTATATTCATGGTATAATTTGGGGACTGTTTAAAGAAATCAAACCATCATATCTAATGAATTTCTTCAACCAAAATCAGTGATTCATCTCTCATGATGGATTTATATTTTTAAATTCTCTTTGAGACATGCAATAGTCGAAAAACTTTTGGTTTTTCCAACATAAAATTTTAATGATATTTGATATCATTGTTGGACCACAATGGTTTCTACCAGTTATGTTATATACTTTTTCTGTTTCACAATGTAAAGAAGTTTTGGAGTTTTTTTCTTGTTTCACGGTATAAGTTGTTTTCAAAAATTACTTTAAGTAAAAAATATTAAATTTAAAAGTTTAAAGCAAAAATCAAACACGATTTCACAATTTTCGATAAAATCAATATTTAAAATCCAAAAGTTAGTCAACCAAATTTATTAATCACCAAAAAAAAGTTCTTCTCAATTTCATTATATTAACCATCGATTGATTGTTTTAGCTTCTTATCAACTCATTTTTTTCTTCATAAAACAAAAATGGAACAAAAAGAGAGAAAAAAAAAAAAAAAAAAAAAACAAACCAGAAAATGTTCAAAGGATCCATCTGTGACATTTTGTATTACCTTCATCTTTTTCCTTTTTTGTTAAATCAATATTTCTCATTTTTAATTGAATGTTTTGGACAGAATAATGTTTTGTTTTTTAGAAAATATAAAAAGTAAAGATGTTTTAATCTGCGTGATTTTAAGTAAAACATCTTACATTGTGAAACAAAGAGAGTATTAATTAGTAAACTTCGGGTTTACTTTCATATATAGTTGTGCCATATTTAATTTGTAAGATACAATTGCATATATGCATATCTTCATTATGTGTTTTTCTAAAATGTTTCGTTCTTCTAAAACGTTTCACTCTTCTAGAACATCTAGCTTTTCTGGAGCTTCCTAGTATTTTTTACATTATTTAAGTTTTTAGAATTCATATACTTGATTTTTTATTAATAAATTAAATTAAATAATTAAACAAATCAATTCATAGAGCAATGAGGAGGCATAACCTTCCATATAATTTAATAGTAAACAAAATTAAAAAAAAAAATCAAAACGTATGATATTCGGACGAAACTTATTATGTGGTTCTTCTGGAACACTTTCATGTATGTCTTTTTTTGAACGAGTTTTATACGAGTTTTCTAGAATTTTTTTCATTTAAATGTCTTCGGGACATTTATTTCATGTGGTTTTTTCACATAATCGAGGAGGCAATGATCTAAGGAGACATAGTCTATCATATGATCATAAACCTACTATATATTTGAGGAGGCATCGCCTGCCATATGATTTGAGAAGACATAGTCTACCATATGATCATGATCGTGAAGGCATAGCCTACCATAATGATCGGTTCGGAGAAGACATCGCCTATCATCCCGAAATAATACATAAACGTAAATAGATTGAACATAAATAAAACTTCATATTTTCGATATATGAATGGATCGTGTTTATAACGTGTTATAAATTATAATCTATAGATATATGAGGTGAGATATGTTTTGTATATGTATTATATATATTTGTTGTATTAGATAGAGAGAAATGATAGAGAGAACGAGAATATAGTCGAGAGAACAAAGCTTTTTCTTCTCATTATCTCACTTGTACACACACTTATTTGCAAAAGCAAGCGTACATATTTATAGAAAAAATGAGTCGGTGAAACGTAAGTGTCGGTATGTACATAAAATATTACAACATTGTTATATGGATAATTATCTTTTCTAACAATTTACGATTTTTCAACTTTATGTCGCTGATCAAATTATGGAGCTAGATAGAATTTATTTATTTTAGTATATGCATTAGATAGCCTAATTTTGTATATTTGCTCACAAAAAGGAGGCGAGAGAGAAGCAAGTGGGGGCAGTGATTGCACCACTTCTTGCACCATCTCATCAACTTGAGAATCTATCCTAAATGTTCATCATATTTATAAGCGTTTTCCAGAATGTTTCAATCGATTTTCGAATCTCAAACATTTAATAAACTCTGTCTAAAATTTTAAGAATCATTTTCTAAAAGTTAGTAAATTATTCCTAAAATTAGTAAACCCTACATAAAGAAAAGGTGAACAAAAAAATTGGCAAAAAATAATAATTTGAAAACAAAAATCGATATTTTTCAAATTAATATAATTTTTATTTATAAATTAGGTAAAGGTAAAATTGTCTTTGTAGACTACAAATAATATTATTATTAGGACTTTTGAAAGTATGTCCATAAAAATTGTTCTATGCCCATCGTATTATATTTGTTTCAGAACTGATTTTTGCATTTGATGACAAAACTATTGTAATGATACTATGCTCGTAATTAGCTCACATACTATTTCAATCATTTTTATAATAATAAATGGGTCATTCTAAGCCGAAACCCCGATTAATTCCTGAGGTCCATAGAAATCCGAGTTTTCTTGCCACTAAAAGCGTTAGTTAACTAAAAATGGTTAGATAATTTTACACTTGAAAGAATTTGATCCTTAATCTAAATCAACAGGACAAATCCTAAAAAATATAAGAACTACTAGCCCAATACCACTTGGTTTCTTTGTATAGTTCATCTTCTACGTTATCTCTTTGATTTTTGCAACTTAAAAACGAAATACATCAAAATCAACCAAAGTTCACATATTGAATACCTCGGTTAATATGTTTGTATACGCTGTTGATCAAATAATGTATCCTAGGGATTTTAATTATGAAGAAAAATATACACACAAATCAATGTATTAATCAATTAGAATAATGTAAACATCATGTTTACAAAACACCCGATTGTTAACAAAAAAAAAAAAAAAAAAAACACCCGAGTTTTACAAAATGAAGTTATATATATATATCACTACGTCTCTTGATCAAATCGTACGTGAATAAGGACGCAAAATGTCAAATATTAGATTTTGTTTTTCTTTTTACTTTTTGTCAATAAAACTGATCTTAACATCACACTCGCCATGCTCCTCCGCTCTGTCCTCTCTGATAGGTTCTAGCTCCGGACATCTCGACGGTCTCAACTTGATGCGTAAGAGCGACGGTGCAATTTCTGCCGTCCATCGTGGAGGCGTTTTCAGCCGCCTGGCCTCAATCTTCATCAAGAGAACAGATTGGTTGCGAAATTCTCTGCTCTAATTGATCACAAACCTTTAAGAAAATCCACGAGATAGAAAAGTGTTTTTTTCTTGGAGCTTAAAGTCTTAAACCAGGTTTTATAGGGTTTAATTAAACGTAAAAATAGGATAAATATTTAGATGAAACTGTTTTTTTCCTTCATTTTTTCCTCTTTTTAGGAAAACGAGTCAAGATGTTTTTTCGATGAATTGATTAGTAGAACGAAACAAACAAAAACGAATGACTATAAAACCTCTTTTTTACTATTTTGTTTCCCTTACTTTTAGGGTTTATGACGTTTGTTTTAAACTACTTGTAGGATAAATATTGAAAATTTGGTATGGGCATTTAAAGGTGGTTAGGATCGGATTAGTTTATCTGCTTTTTTTTTTTTTTTTTTTTTTNTTTTGTCTGTCAGAAAGCAATATTCATTCATTCTAGACCGGTTTGGTGTGAATTCAGTAAAAATTATTCAGCTCTTGAACAAGTATTCTAACTTAACTAGACATACAAATTAGATTTGAATTCCTTCCCTTCTAATTCTAGAGATGACCACTCCGCATGATCGCAAAAGATCTCACAAGATCATGTGGAGCGATTCGCGGGAACGTTGGGAGCGGAAGACTCGGTCTTGGTTGTGTGGGGATAAAGACCAAAGATCAAGACCCGAGCCCGAGCCCGGCTCGGTTCGGCAGCGGCGGAGCGCGAGCGGTCTCTCTTTTCTCTCCTCGACAAACCATTTGAACAAATACACTATTATGTCTATATTTATACTACTCCAAAGTTTTTCAAATTTTCAATGCGGAGTTTTGACATGTCCTCACATATATTTCATTTGACCAATCATTTTATATTTGTCCATTTCTTTTCACACTCAACAATTTTAATAAAGTCCAATGACTTATTAAAATGTTGTCCAACATCCTTTGGAGTACATTAATTTTCAAATCTTGAGTCAACGAGAATAACTTTCTCGAACCCACATTTGGCTCCTCAAAGATTTTATTGTGCAACATTAATTATGCATGACCAGAAGTTAGAATAATCAATCAAGACTACCTACTTCCATGCATTTTTGCGATGATATTTTCTTGATATGACTCTTGCACAATGGCATAAACCAAGATGATATCTCCATGAGGGAAAGCCACATTTATCTATCTCTCAATGCATAATTCAACCTTCTTGAACGATATGAAACGTAGGTCATCGATAGTACTCGCGGTTAACCATAGGCAACATTAACAATGTCTCTTTATAATAAAAAGATCCACATTAGACCTCACATTTGAAGGATTATAGTGACCAAGGATAGTTTCATTTTTACCGTTTCAGTGAGCTTTGGTCCTAATGTTTCCTAGTCTCTCACTCCAATTGTAAAGCTATCGATTTCTTTTCTTTGGAGTGTCAATATTCCTTCACTGGCCTGTTAACTTTCATTTTCTATAGGAAACAAGATAAACAATGTACAGAAACATGTTTTTTTGGCTGCAATCAGTTATTTTATTATGTTTTTGGTTTTACTTTTGTTTGATTGCATACGTGGAAATCGTGAAAGAAACAAACGAATAAAAGCAGAATTTATCTGTCCAAAGAAAGAAAAAAACGTCTGTTATTTTATTTTCTTGTGTTTTTGAAATTTATCATCGTGCTTAGTATCATTGTTGTATCCCCTAGTGCTAAGAATGAAAATGCACAGAATCCATCTGATTTTGCAAAACTTTATTAGATTTTTATAGTTTTTTTTTTATAAATATTAGGAGAGAATCCGCGTTACGGATCTTGTTTTATTCTATGTTGAAAATAACAAGTTTATACACTTTCAATTCGACTCTCAATTTTCTCTTTCGTCCCCTTTTTCCCCGATGACTCTATTAATCTCATCCAAAAAATTACTTAGTCTACACACTTCTCTCTATCATTTAAATCCCAATGTTCCAATAATTTTAATATTTCGTAGTTTACTATTTTGAGTCTTTGTTTTCACATATCTTTATCTTTAATTGATTCCACTGTTTTTGTCTTATTTTTCTATATATATTTTTGTCATATTTTTTTATCTGGTTTTGAAAATTTGTTATTTTTTCGATTGTTCATTGAATGTTGAATGTTCATTTGTGTTTTATGGCTGTCTAGGTTTAGGTTTTCTTTTTTTTAGTTGTTTGAGACTTTCTTAACTTATTATTTTCATTTTAGATCTTTTTTATTTTGCATTGAGAATAAATTATCTTCGTTAGTTTGAAATAACGATTAAATTACATGGAAAAAAAATGAGAAGATGCATCTAAAATATCATATTATTTAATATTTATATGTTTATGATGTTTGTAAATTAAATTTAAATTTTATGTTTATGATTTAATAATTCTTAAAATTATCAAATTCAGATGAAATAGTTTAATAAGTAATTATTAGTTGGATAAATATAAAATTTGCATTCGTTTTTAAATGATGAGGTTTCAAAAAAAATCTTGTTTTTATAATATTATTATACATGGGCCACCAAATGAGTGAGCCGGGTCTGCATATGAATTTAGAAGAATTGTAAACTGTAAGAAATTGGGCAGAGGCGTTTGCGAAAGAAAAATGCGCTGTCGTTTCTATCCTAGAGATACGCAAACATGCCGTTCCAAATGTTTGCGTTCCCCGACGAACGTTTTTGTCGTCTAGCGAGTTATCAAGGGGATGGAGTGTTGGCAGAGCCTGAAACGACGTCGCTCTCCACCAATGAATTGGAAGCAACCACGTGCCTTCACGCCACGAGTCGTACACGGAAGCTCATCTCTCCACGTGGTTCACGACGATGGAGTTGCCACGTGTCGTTTCTTTGGGACCACTTTCTTTATAATTTTATCTTGTTTTGTCCTTTTTTCTAGAAATTACGTAAAGGCAAAGGATAAGTGAAAAACATCGTACAATACTTTGTCGTATCTCTTGAGATTTCCTTAAATTTACAGATTTACCCTCTTACTTTAAAAATTATTGACATTGACCTGGATAAAGATTACGTTGCATGTCTCTACATAAACACGTGTAAACGTCGTGGTTTGTTTTTCACAATCCCCATCCAAGCAATTTTGTTTACTCATTTCCATAGCTTGAAAGTCTTGAAAATTACTAAAAATTATTTAAAGATCAGTTATTTTTCTTCTTAAAAAGATAGCTCACGAAATAACTAACTACTAATAAATAAATATAAAAAACCAACTATTTTAATAACTTGTAAACATTAATCAAATTAAATTTTTTGACTTATTACATTTTTGTTAAACTTATTTCATATCTATGTTTACAGATAAAGATGAAAATTCACGAGAAATGAAAAAAAGTTTGGTGAAGCATTTTTCTCATCGATAAAACTGGTGAAGATCATAGATAAAATTATTTGAAATCGATTGAGCACAATTTGACTACAAAAGAAATCTCATGTATTGGTTTTTAACCAAAGAATAAAGCTATTTAATTTCAAAACAATAATACATTTGATGTAAAAAGGGTTTTGATTAAATTAATTTTACATTTAATTAAAAAAAAAAAAAATCACGAACTAAAGAAGTGTTGAGAGACTTGGGTGAAATAGAAGCTGATGGGGCTCTCGTTGACGATATTATCTTCTTCTCTAATTTCCAAATAATTGAGAGATAGACTAAATTTGTACTAGTATCATTTTTAAAAAAATTAACTTTTCTTTTTTCAAAACGTGTCAATATTAATCTGGTCCATTTAAGTACGAAACTTCAAAGTTCAAAGAAAGGTTTAATCAAAGTCAATTCTATTAACACATGATTCAAGTATTTACACTATTATAAAAAATAAAAGGAAAGTTTTAAACTTCTTCTACGAAATTTTCAAGGGTAGTTCGGTAATTGTCTGTCTAACACGAGAAGGAGGTCTATTCATTGACCTTCCCCTTGTATATAAAAACAGGATCAAACCGAAGCCAAAGAGAGAAACAAATCTTAAATTAAAAGTTAAAAACCAAAGCCAATTTAACGAAAGAAAAGTTAAATTATCTTCTTCAAATGGCGACGAGCAAATGCTACTATCCACGGCCAAGCCACCGTTTCTTCTCCAGCGAACAACTCGTCACTTCCGCTTCCGATTTCGAGCTCGACGAGTGGGATCTTTACAATACCGGTTCAGATTCTGCTCCCGGTTTCAGTTTTAGCGACCTTACAATCAACTCAGGTCGAAACCGGAAAAGTCTCGGTGGTTCAGTTTCGGAGAAATTTTCCGGTTCTTCGCTTCCGGTCAACGTGCAGGACTGGTCCAAGATCCTCGGGGAAGAGAGTCGACGTAGGCAGATTTCGAACGAGGAAGTCGACGGAGACGAAATTGCTGCATGCGGCGGAGGAACACGGCGGGTTCCGCCGCACGAGTTGCTTGCTAGTCGGAGGATGGCGTCGTTTTCGGTTCATGAAGGTGCTGGGAGGACGTTGAAAGGGAGAGATCTGAGTAGGGTGCGAAATACTATTTTTAAAATTAGAGGGATCGAAGACTAAATGTGTGGGGGTTACAAATTGAAAATTTGAGGACTTGATTCGAAATTGTAAGAGCATCTCCAACGGGGGGATTTTAAGGGGTTCTTAACATTAAATTGCTTTAAATTTAAATCAAAATAGCTAATATGTCTTAGAACCGGTTCTTATTTGAGAGCTTTTAGAACCCTTAAGAGACGCTGACGTGTCGCATTCTCATTGGTCAAAGTTTTTAATATTTTTTTTTTGACTCTGCTCTCTATCGTCTTCTTCTTCATTGCTCAGCGAAATATAAAACCAATCTTTGATTTTCCCCTTTCTACCTTCTTCTTCAATGCCATTGATACAACATGGTTCAGTTTCTGGTACTTGTGCGCTTCGATTGAGCTTCTCATCCTCCGCGCCACCACCGTCGTCTCCTCCTCCGAGGGTTTCTCTCAATTTTCTGCCGGAGAATAAGNTTTTTTTTATAATTTCTCTAATCTCGTCAACTTATTTCATTTTTTGTAGTCCTTAGATTCTTTATCTCCCCTTGGTTATTTGGAAAATAAAATAAAATGATGAAGAACATTATTCTTCCGTCAACGAGGGGCTAATCTTGTTATTGAGTAGCTAAGAAAGGATTAATCTAATCATTAGTTAATCATGTGGCATCTATTGGGATTATTTGTAGATGGAGACATGATGCGTTGTCTTTAATCATACAATGTTAGTCGGCATATGTTTTTATCGACTTACCCAATTATCTCAGAAAACAGAGTTTAGAGAAATGTTCTCTGTTCGATTAAGCCAAGCGGTTGTAAAGTATTTATACAAATATTATTAATTTAAACTCTAATACAAAAGAATATTGTATAGAAAATAATATATACAAATAAGTTAAATAGCATATTCCTATTTAGCTTAATATTTTTTTTTTTAAGTTGGAGTATGAAAATCTTAAATGTCTAATTTGGAGATGAAAGATGCAAATTCTCTAGCGTTCAAAGTTTGACGCAAATTTCTTAGCGCCCAAAACTTTAGTAAAAATGCCAACCAATAACTCCTTAGTAGAAACATGATTAGGAACTAGAATGTCTAGTAGTATTTCATCACGAACGAAATGGCAATCAAGACTAACATGTTTAGTATGCTTATTAAAAACTAGGTTATTATTAATGTGGATGACTGTCTCGTTATCACAGAAAAGAGACGTTGGCCGAGTGTGATCAATGTCAAGATTCAAAAGCAATCGTTTGATTCAAATGAGTTCATGTGTTGTTGTGAGAGCCATAGCACGATATTCATCTTCTGTCGTAGACCGTGAAACCACCTCTTGCTTCTGAGTTTTCGACGAGATAGACGATGAGCCAAGTTGTGTACACCATACCGTGAGTGAGCGTCGGGTAAGTTGGCAAGCAACCCAATCAGAATCGCACCAAACCGTCACATGGAGATCACAGTCGGAACGAAGAAGTATTCCTTGTCCTAGGCTCTTCTTAAGATAACATACAAATCTTAGAGCAACATCCCAATGCGATTTTCGTGGAGCATGCATAAACTATGCTAGGATATGAACGATATAAGACAAGTTTGGTCGCGTAACAACAAGATATACCAAGCGTTCCACCCATCGTCGATATCGCGTATGATTAGTAAGAAGCGCATCAGATGCTAGAGCCAAGCGATGATTCTGATCAAGAGGAAAGTTAACAGGTTTAGAACCAAGCAAACCAACCTCCGAGATAATATTAAGCGCATATTTCCTTTGGCACATGTATATTCTTTCGGAGCTACGAGCAACTTCAATCCCAATAAAATATCTGAGGTCGCCTAAATCTTTCATATGAAAAAGCAAGTCAAAAAACAAAGTTTAGAAAAAGGTTTTATGTGATCGATTAAGCCAAACGGCTGTAGAGTATTTATACAAATATTATCATTAACGTAAACCCTAATACAAAAGAATACAAAAATGAATATATACAAATAAGGTAAATAACATATTCCTATTTAGCTTAATAAATTATGTTTAAGAAATACGAAAATCTGCCGGTAACTAAACGAATCATAATATATGAAATATTGATGCTTCATAAAACAAAAACGATACTAGTCATTTTCTATTTATGACCCGATATCTGAAATGGTTGTTTTAAATTAGTTTTTTTTTCTTTTTCTTTAAAAGGCCTTCATTAAAAAGAGAAAGATGATTACAAATTACAGAGCTAACCACAACGGTTAAAACAAAAGGGAAACTACACCCAGCACGGGAAACAAAATTTAGGAAACAAGGAGATCTAACAGAGAACCTAATCGAATCACAAAGGATGATAAGCTTCTAGATTATCATCCTTTTGTTGTATTGCAAGACACTTGTTTTGTAAGTCGATAGTGAGCTTCTTAGCAATGAACCAAATAGAGTAGATACAACCTTACCAAGCTTGTATCAGCGCACAAGAGATGTTGGCATTTGAAGAGGAGATGGGCAGTCAAAGGAGGATATCTTTTCATGATAATGGAGGAGATGATAATTGAAGTAACCGAGTTATCTTCCCCTATATTGCTACAAAGAATGGTCACTCAAAGAAGAGGTAGTCCCTATTTTCGTTTGCTTGCCTACAAAGAAGACAAGTAAGATCCACATCGTGACCCCAAACAACAATTTTGTCAAAAGTTGGATTACGATCTAAGATAAAAAGCCAAAAGGTGATGGCATGACGGGGAGTCGCATATTTGTGCCAAACCAAAAGAGCCCACGAAACCTGAGTTTTTGGGCATCACAGAAGACCCCAAGTATGCTTTGAGGAGAAAGATTTACGAACACAACCATCTATGGACCAAATGGTTGGGTCCGAGGAAGCTGAAAGATGAATAGTTGAGATAAAAGCAAAGACGAGCAATTTTTTATATTAGAATACTTGGTTCAGCCGGTTATGTTTGGTTATTAGAGTTGGTTTAGTTATGTGGTTACCCACTTGTACAGATTATGGTGCGTGGTTTCGTTGCGTTATGTTTGGTTAGCCGCCTTGTAAGACCCTAATCCGATTTTTATAAATTTAGCCAACATTTAACGATTTTAGCCGGATTAGAATATACCAGATTTTTAATTTTTGCACATTCTAGTTCATTCAGACTTAGTCATTTCCGAACAGAAATAGATTAATACAGAAAACTTGAATTAAATCCGTTTACTAGAATTAATACAAACGAGGTTCTAGCACATTTGTTAAGTTTGCACATAAGCTATCACAAAATGTAAACTAGACCGAACACAAATCCTAACCATCCGCCCATTCCCAGCCTTTGTCCCGCGAACTCATCAACCATCATATATACCGTCTCGGCTACAATCAGAATCTGCATCCAAAAAGAAGGCATAAGCAACAGAAATGCTTAGTGAGAACGGTCATCCCGTCTCACTTAGCCAAAGCATGAATCGCAACAAGAATAAACCAGAATCAATCAGATGCTTATCAGAAACCAGAACCTAGCCGAGAGATTATATACATTCACCGGCTAAAACTCAGTCTAGTTCGCCAATAATGTACATAATCCCACGGATAGCCAACAGAACATGAATATATGATAAACATCGTATTCATCAGACAAACAGAACACCATCTACTCAAGAAACGATCAGACTTAAGGCCACGGTCACGAACTCACCTTCGTTTCCCTCGGATTCGGTTCAGAACGAACATGCAACTCCTTCTCTCGGCAAGAATTTATCCCTCGGACTAGGAATAGATTCTCTCTCGGCTAAAACTCTTCGCGATCAACTTTCCTCGGATAAACTGAATTCTCCCTCGGCTAAAATCGGATTCCCTCGGAAATAATCGAATTTCCCTCGATAGTTCTCTCAGATATTTCCCCTCGATCTTTCTAAGTTCTTTGGTCGCGTAAAAGAGTAAAAATGTGCCCAGAATCTGATTAAAATAGATCGAAGTTCTTTTTAATCCGCGAATAACCGTTCTGCGATTTATTTTAATCGGCTAAAATAGAAACCGCCCTCACACGCGCGTCTTTTCCCTCAGAAACCGCTCCAAACTGCCGCATTTACATTTTTATACAATTTCTCGGCTAAAATGTAATACAGTTACATTTTTATTCACGCGCGCTCGGCTAAAATGTAAACGGTTACATTTTTCTTCATATATCTCGGCTAAAATGTAAACAGTTACATTTTATTCAGATCTATCGGCTAAAAATGTGAACGGTTACATTTTATTCACGCTTGTTCGGCTAAAATGCATACGGTTACATTTTATTCACGCTGGTTCGGCTAAAATGTATACGATTACATTTTTATTCGGCTAAAATGTAAACAGTTACATTTTTATTCACATTTCTCGGCTAAACTTGATTTTTCCCCAAATCACTTAGCATTTTCTCAACATTCGGATTCCCTTAGCTGATTTCCAGCTTCCCTCATGAACCCCTTTAATTTTTCCCATTCTTTCTTGGTACGAATCAATTCTGCCTTAACCAGATTTCCTCGTTTGGATGGTCGTTTGGCAGAATTGCGGAACACGGGCGGTACACGCCTAGTGTAACCAAACATAGCCGCCTAGTGTAACTAATTGTACAGATTAACAAAGTGAATCACATAATTTCTTTTCATCATCTTCTTCCTTTAAGCTCTCTTTAATGGATCTTCAAGCTTTGTTCATTCATATTTAATATGGTATCAGAGAACTCACAAATTTTCCGCTTTATTCACAATATCTAGAAGATGAGCTGTGCGATTCCAATTTCATTCCATTTTCTGCAATTTTTCTTTGCCATTGTTGGAGATTTTATCATCAAATTTTTTTCTTGATTTTCAGTTCTGTTTCTCTTCATTTCTCTTTGATTGACCTTCGTGTGAGCGAATTTCTTTGATTCGTTTCCAATTTTGTCACACATTTCTGTTTTTTGGCTTCGATTTCATCATTGAATCATGCCAAATTAAGATCCTAATGTCGCGACTCCAGTTGATTCTTTGTCTGCAACAATCTCGACATATCATTATGAGAATCCATATTATTTGCATACTAATGATCATGATGGTCTTGTTCTTGTATCGGATCGTCTCACGACTGCTTCCGATTTTCACTTCTGGTGTGTGGTCTCGTTGATCATGATGGTCTTGTTCTTGTATCAAATTTGTTCGTATGGCCTTAAATGTTCAAAACAAAATCGGTTTTATAGACGGTACCATTTCTCGACCTATACTTACTGATCGAGCTTATGGTGCGTGGTTTCGTTGCAATGATATGGTGGCAACGTGAAAAATTGCATCATAGGAGTCGTGTGACTAAGTTTTTGATGGGGCTCAATGAATCATATGAGCAAACTAGGCGTCACATTATGATGTTGAAGCCTATTCCAACGATTGAAGAAGCTTTTAACATTGTTACTTAAGATGAGAGGCATAAATCAACTAGGCCAGTTACAAAGATAGATGCTATGGCTTTTAATATAAATGTTAATGTTTAGAATGATGGACAGCTAATGCAAGGGTATATGACTGAGGAAATTGCTTATATTGCTGCATATAAAACTGATAGACCATCTCGAAACCGGTGTGCACTCATTGTGGGAAGATATGGCACACTGTCAACAAGTGTTTCAAGTTGCATGGTTATCCACTTGGTTACAAATTCAATACATCTGGATATAATCATTAAATTGCACACCGGTTTCAAGATGGTCTATCAGTTTTATATGCAGCAATATAAGCAATTTCCTCAATCATATACCCTTGCAACTTGAAACACTTGTTGACAGTGTGCCATATCTTTCCACAATGAGTGCACACCGGTTTCGAGATGGTCTATCAGTTTTTGATGGGGATCAATGAATCATATGAGCAAACTAGGCGTCACATTATGATGTTGAAGCCTATTCCAACGATTGAAGAAGCTTTTAACATTGTTACTTAAGATGAGAGGCATAAATCAATTAGGCCAGTTACAAAGATAGATGCTATGGCTTTTAATACAAATGTTAATGTTCAGAATGATGGACAGCTAATGCAAGGGTATATGACTGAGGAAATTGCTTATATTGCTGGATATAAAACTGATAGACCATCTCGAAACTGGTGTGCACTCATTGTGGGAAGATATGACACACTGTCAACAAATGTTTCAAGTTGCATGGTTATCCACTTGGTTACAAATTCAATACATCTGGATATAGGCCATGCTGCCTCGGAAAGGAAGATTTCTGCACACATAGCTACATCAGTTGTACAGAAGATTGTCATCCCAAAGCTTGATCAAGCAACCTTCTTCAAAGATATATATATATATATATATATATGTTCTTCGTTTATGGTTTCTCGTAATATGAGTCTATATGACAAATACAATGAATTAGTGACTCCAATAATTATGCCTTAGTGTTTGCGTTTAGTAATTTTGAAATGCCACGCGCAAACCAACAACACCTAGAAAATTCAAACAAATAAAGGGTTTGTTTTTTTATTTGGAAATCTTAGAATGATTTGAAAATAAATCCATGTAGAATTCATTGATTTTACAATAAAATCAAGTGGATTTGAAAATCAAACAAAGAAGATTGTAAAAATCAACCAAATTTGATTTATAATATTTTTTATAATAGAAACAAAAATATAAATATAACAAACAAATTATATGTGATTCGGGTTTTCATGATTTAGGCTGAGGCTGAGTTTTTGTTAGGGATGGGCATATGGTTATTCGGTTCGGTTCGGTTCGGTTATTTCAATTTTTGGTTACGTTCGGTTATGTCTTTTACTATCCATTCGGTTAGTAACAGTTTTCGGTTCAGTTTCGGTTCTGTTACCATTCGGTTCGGTTCGGTATGGTTATCAAAATTAATATCCGTTTGGTAACCGAAATCTTTCGGTTATTTTTGGTTAACCGAATAGTTTCAGTTATTTTCGGTTATTTTCGGTTAAATTTTAAATATTTTTGGTTAGTTTCGGTTATTTCGGTTAAGTTTCGGTTAAATTTCAAAATATTTTGGTTATTTCGGTTATATTTCGAAATGGTTCGGTTATTTCGGTTAAATTTCGGTTCGGTTATTTCGGTTATATTTCGGTTAATTAAGGAAAATAAACATAATTTTTTTTTTTAATATTCATGGATACCCATTGGTTATCGGTTAATAACCATTCGGTTATCATAACCAATGGATATCCAAAAAAATAACCATTCGGTTATTGTGAAGTAACCATAACCTAACCGAACCATTAATTTCGGTTCAGTTCGGTTCGGTTTCATTCGGTTCGGTTATTATGCCCAGGACTAGTTTTTGTTATAGCACAAAATCAAAATAGATGAACCGGCAGTAATCGGATATAGAAAAATGAAAATGTATGTATTTAATATTTATTGATAAATTGCCAAGAATACAATGAACTTTAGAAGAATAAGAAAATGTATATTGCTAAAGTTTTTACTCGGGCCCAAGTTGTTCTACTCATCAGCTCTCATCCCATTCTTATCAAAGGGATTTTTTTTTATAAAAAAGACCTAAACATCAATATTCTTCTGGCAAAAAAAAACCCACAATATTCTATAATGGAATAGAACTAGTCAAATAAATCTAACTACAGTTTTTTATGGATCACGCTACAAAGTACTACTAATTAGATACTTCTTTATATATATGTGTGTGTGTGTGTGTTTACATGTAAGGTTTTCTATCATCAAGCAACAAAACATTTATTTGAAAAGAAGAAAAAAATCACAATGTCGTCATCCAACTTCGCTATCTTTTGTATCATCCTCTTTTCACTTGCTAGTCTTCATGAATGTATGTGTGTATGCACGTATAGTTCAGTTTTTGTTCATCATAGTTATCATCGATTACCATTATAATTATAATCATATCCTCCATAGTTTTTTTTTTTTGAATTTTTTTAATTTTTCTTATATAGGTACAAACGTGGAAGGTCTTGAGGCAAGCAAGCTAAATTTTCCACCGTGCTTGAAATCACGTTGTCCATGGAACAAAAAAGCTAGATGTTATTGCTGCAAGGGACATTTTGATAGATTCTGCGACACAATCGAAGAAAAGTGTGAGCTCCTCTGTCCGCAGTAAGCCCAAAGCTTAACCCAGCATCTACTTCAAAGATTTAAGAAATTTGAAGACCACATATATGTGTGTGTCAGAGTTTGTTCTTCGTTTGCGATCTATTATACTATGAATAATATGAATATAAGTAATTCCAACGATTATGCTTAATTATAGTATTTGGGTTTAGTTACTTTGAAAGTCTACGTGCAAACGGACAACATTGTGAGCAATTTCAAAACAATGATTATTCATGCTCATAAGAGCCTAATGAAAAAGATAAAATAGATTGAAATAGAAATAGCTCATGGAGCTTTATTCAAATGCAAAAAAAAAAGAGAAAGGAGGAAGCTTTAAGTTGTCACCAAGATCAAAAAGACTTTAGATTGATACTCATAAAATGGAAAGAAGAGGCTGCACAATCGCAGCCAAAGTTCCATACAATGTCGATCATAACAACATATTTATATGAATCATATCTTGCTCATAAACCCTAATACACATGGGCTTCTATCTTCATTTATTGGGCTTGCATTCCATTACTTGGGCTTGTGCTCTAATAAACATGTCGAATAATCTTTTTTTATTTTTTTATTTGTGCTTTACTTTCTTATCTGCAAAGAGCGATTCTTTGAAACTTTTTTTTATCTAATTCACTTTTAGACTACTATGTATGGGCAATTAAAAAATATTTATCATAAAACATATATATCATTAACAAGAAAATTTGTAGAGATAAAAAAGTTTACTTTAGAAAGTAATGATGATTGGTGACATAATATTATAATAACGATAGTTATATTAAGTTGGACTTCACTTAAAACCCAAAAATGGACTGGTCTTGAGTACATCTTAAAAAGGTAAATGCAAAATTCAAATAAGTATAATAGACTGACATAAAAACTAATTTTCAAAAATTTTGTCGTTTATTATACATACGCCATGTTCATTTGGCAGTTGATGGTCACTGCAACCAGCGATTGTAACCTATGGTTGTCTATTTACCCGACGCAGCGACTAATCACATTGATATGTGATGGAAATTAGAATCGCTGAAATCAAAGAGAAATGTCTTTGACATTCACTTTTAGACTACTACTAGATTCTACCCCGTGCGTCCGCACGGGATTTTTTGTTTTTTTGTTTACCAAATTTTGTAATATTTTTTTTTGTATTTAGATATAATTTGTGTTATAGATATAATTTTTTTTAATAAGTGACAAAGATTTATTTTTGTGTTTAGATATATTTTGTTTTTGTATATTTAATTTTTTCTAGTATTAAATATGACCGTGATTATAAAAACATAATTCTAACCCGTCCGTTCATATTAATCCGAGAATGACCGCGATTATAAAAACATAATTCTAACCCGCATGTTCATATTACCGTATAATATAAATATTTACTAATTTCAAATATTTAAAATTTAAGGCTAATGGATTATGATAAAAAAAATATACAATAACATACTCCCTCTGTTTCATAATATAAGTTGTTTTAGAGGTTTTGTTTTGTTTCAAAATATAAGTTTTTCACATTTTTATGCAATTTTTATATTTATTGAATATTGTGTGACCAATAATATTATGCAGTCTTTTTTATGATTGGCTGAATTGTTTTTAATTTATATATTAAATGATATATTTTTAAGAAAATTGAATTTTTTAATATTTTTGCTTTTAGCCAAAACAATTTTATATTATGAAACAGAGGGAGTATCATTTATGATCTATGTCATTATGAGAATATTATTTAAATTTGAATATTTGAATTAAATCTAAATTAATATCCGGTTTATTATTTTTGTAACGATATAATAACAACTGGTTTTGTGATTTGTGATAATAGCATAATATAAAAGTTTTCATGATTGGACACAATATATATATATATAT
>PKML01002721.1:232760-245029 GCA_002933935.1 Eutrema yunnanense
ATATATATAATAAGATTAATTAATTAATTAAACTACTATTTAATTGAATCAGATTAATTAAATGAATTTTTAATTGAACAAAATTATTCTGTTTGGAAACAGGGATAGTTATCCACAAAAAATCTAAAGTTTAAAAGTTATCCAAGATATGAATATATTTATATTGATATTTTCCTGTTTGGACACAAAATAGCACTTTGTTTTAATATATTAGATGTATGGGCAATTAAAAAATACTTATTATCATAAAACATATATATCATTAACAATAAATATTGTAGAGATAAAAAAAGTTTCCTTTAGAAAGTAATGATGATTGGTGACATAATATTATAATAACGATAGTTATATTAAGTTGGATTTCACTTAAAACCCAAAAATGGACCGGTTTTGAGTACATATTAAAAAGCTAAATGCAAAATTCAAATAGGTAAAATAGACGGACATAAATATTAATTTTCAAAAATCTTGTCGTTTATTATCCATACGCCATGTTCATTTGGCAGTTGATGGCCACTGCAACCAGCGATCGTAACAAATGGTTGTCCATTTACCCGACGTAGCGACTAATCACAGCGATATGTGATGGAAATTAGAATCGCTGAAATCAAAGAGAAATGTTTTTAACATTCACTTCTAGACTACTATGTATGGGCAATTAAAAAATACTTATCATAAAACATATCATTAACAAGAAAAATTGTAAAGATAAAAATGTTTCCTTTAGAAAGTAATGATGATTGGTGACATAATATTATAGTAACGATAATTATATTAAGTTGGACTTCACTTAAAACCCAAAAATGGACCGGTCTTGAGTACATCTTAGAAAGGTAAATGTAAAATTCAAATAGGTATAATAGACTGACATAAATACTAATTTTCAAAAATCTTGTGGTTTATTATACATACTCCGTGTTCATTTGGCAGTTGATGGCCACTGCAACCAGCGATTGTAACCAATGGTTGTCCATTTACCCGATGCATCGACTAATCACAGCGATCTGTGATGGAAATTAGAATCACTGAAATCAAAGAGAAATGTCTTTGACATTCACTTCTAGACTACTATGTATGGGCAATTAAAAAATACTTATCATAAAACATATCATTAACAAGAAAAATTGTAGAGATAAAAAAGTTTCCTTAAGAAAATAATGATGATTGGTGACATAATAAATTAATAATGATAGTTATATTAAGTTGGACCTCACTTAAAACCCCTAATGATAGTTATATTTGAGGAGTGTCTAAATAATCCTTCCATTTGGCATGTTCAATGCAGATCCGGAGGGGTCTAAAAATTGGGTGTCTAAAGTATTATTTAATTGAGTTTTATGTTTTAAGACACTTTCAGTTAGACCCTGTACATTGCAGACACCCAAACTTGGGTGTCTAAAAAAAAAATTATTTTATTTTATTAGAAAATTTATTAAACATAAAAAACATTTGAAACATAAAAAAGGTTAACAAAATTTGAAAGATAGATAACAAAAAAAAAATTTAAAACATAATTTTCCAAATCATAAACGGAAAAGGAACGGTGAGTTTTAATCTTGATGTTGTTGCTTTTGCCATATATGCTCAATCAAATCCTTCTTCAGATCTTCATGTTTCTTTTTATCACGAATTCGAGTTCGAGCGGCCAGCATTTGGGGGACATTTGTATGCATATGAGTAGAAAATATTTGGGGTTAATTTGTAAGTTTCAAAAATAAAAAGTATTAAATAATATAGAAAATAGAATTTATTTAAAATATTCTTTTTTGGAGCAAAAAATAAAATATTACAGAAACACCTCTATTTTAGAATCAAAAATAGATAAATATATTAGAGATGGTCTTGCCGTAGTAAATTGATTGAGGCTCTACCTGCAACATTCGAAAAAAAACAAAAAAAGACCGTTGAAAATTTATAGCCATCCAGCGATTTGACTTGAATTTTTGAATTGTTTTTTATTTATTTTTTCTTTCGGTAAGCGAAGCGTCAAATTTTGCTGATCCATGTACAAATTTTCCCTTTCCCCTTCTTTTTTTTTTCCTTCCACCAATCAGAAACAAGCACATCACCGGATCTTAAGTCAAAAATCAGATCCAATTTTAGACCCCAAAAAAACATTTTAGACACCCAAAACATGATTTAAAATCTTAATTAATCTTTGGATACTCTTGCAAGATCCCTCAAGATCTGCATTGAACATGGTCTTAGGATGATGATGCTCTGTTTTTGTTCTTGTTTTTTTTTTGGGTTTCTGGTTTTCTTTTCTTTTGTTTCTGAATTATTCTTTTGATCAATAAATTTCTGATGTTAAAAAAAAAGGGATTATCATACTCATAACCTTAGTTTTTAGTTTCTACGAAAACGACGAAATATTACCGAAGCCGCATCATGAAGATACATGACGAAATATTATTGGAACCATCTAAAATTAAATGTCAAATTCCTTTTCACTATTCTTTCTTGTCTTTTTAGATAATTGATTGATATGTTTTCATCAACTATTATGAGATTTTTAGGTATAATGGTTTAGTGGCTGAGGATTCATTATAAGGACCCTAGTTCGAATCATTCCACCATGATTTAAATTATGGTTTGTCACTTGTAGGCGTTTTAAATGGCAAAAAAATCTGGATTTTTATAAGTTTTGGAGATTAGTATGGTTTTCAGTCTAAATTATATATATTTATATATATATATATATATATATATATANTTTAATACATGTATATTTATATTTTTTATTACTTTTATTTAATTCAAATTACAAAAATATAAACAAAATTAATGTAAATAAATAGAAAATGTGACAATTCGATATTAAGAATTAAAAAAATTGTAATACTAATTAAATAAAAAATAATAATGAAATATTTTATTGAAAATGATATATTGTTAGATTTTCAACCAAAAACTTGAATTGAATATTTATCATATTTAAAATGTTAGAATGTGTTTATGAAATTAAGAATGTAAAATAGATTTTACTATATGTAGTATAAAAATAATTTATTCAATTTTGGTCCAAGAATATATATTTTTTATAATGAAATTTATATCATTTGAGAGTCACAAAGTCGAGAACATGTAAAATATGACAAATATAAGAACAAATGTTATGATGAATAACACACCAACAATTTTTTATTTTTAAAGTATCTAAGCGCACAATGACATTAGATCATGCAGTTTTTAAAACAGACAATTTTTAGCAAAAGAGAATCAAATCAAAACCTATATCGAGCTATTTTTGGTATTTAGTATGTTGAGTTAGTTCCAATTTCTCATCATCCATATACTATTAACGTGGAATCAATATAAACATAGTAATAAAAAGTGAAAAATAATTGTGGCACAAAAAAATGTCGTCAAACAATGTTGACAACACAAAGAAAGAAGGTATATTTACTGTCTTAAAAATGGTGGCAAGTATAATATTTTTTTAACCATAAACATAAGGAAAATAGTATGTAGGTTATGAAAAAAAAGTATATACAAATCTAGAAAAATACAAATATTAAATTTATTTAATTAAATATTTAGTGACCAATCAAAACATTAAACTAGACTAAAAGCGTAAAAACACAAATACTTAAAATGAAATAAAAAAATAACAAATTAGAATTTGATGCAGTTTTAATTTATCTAGTATAATTAACTAGGTTTATAACATGCACGGTGTGCGTTGCGTGAGGAGACCTTTTTTGTAACAAC
This sequence comes from Eutrema yunnanense, assembly GCA_002933935.1. Lineage (NCBI taxonomy): Eukaryota > Viridiplantae > Streptophyta > Magnoliopsida > Brassicales > Brassicaceae > Eutrema > Eutrema yunnanense. The sequence goes on from PKML01002721.1 coordinate 236,472, forward strand.
TTTGTGACATTTATAAAATATGTGGGGATCCACGGCGGCAACGTCGATGCGCATGAGGATGTATCGTCATGAGGATGTATCGTCATGATGCGGTTCTTATGTGTCTGAAACATCTTGACATGCATTGATTGTTTATAGTTGTGTACAAAAACTTCATTGAGGTAATGCTTCTTGCTCTTCCAAAACAGTCACGTTAGATTTTTGTAAATTTAGATGCATTTTAGTCTAGTTAAACTCTAATTTCAAGTACATCTATTTTTTGCATCTATATATTGACAAAAAACGAACAACATATAAAAATTGCATCCACCTAGAGGATGAAACGGATTTATATATCCGTTAAAATTTTGATTTCATGGTGCGATCATACCAGTACTAATGCACCATATCCTATCAGAACTTCGCAGTTAAGCGTGTTTGGGCGAGAATAGTAGTAGGATTGGTGACCTCCCGGGAAGTTTTCGTGTTGCACCCTCTAAAATCATAGCAAAAAAACAAAAAAATTGATTTCAGTTTCTCTCGTTAGTCATTTCCGAAATATTTAAACCAAGTTGAACTAATGTTGCAATGTGCACATTATTGAGGAAAAAAACAGGCCCATACAAAATAGTGAGACCCAATCTCTCTATATTATATTAGGAAAGGCCCAACGAGACGGGTCACTAATCGGGTCAAATATATCCAACTCAAACTGGATCCGCTGGTGAATCGTGAATCATCTCCTTCCTCAAAGTGATTTTGCAGAGATTCAATGAACAAGACGACTTGCCGTTGGAGGAGACCAATTTCTCTCCTCTCGCTTTCCCTTCCTTGAAAAATCTCTACCGATTTCAACAATGATGACTTCAGATTCGAGCTCTTCTCCTTCATCATCCGGCACCGAATTCGCCGATCCGAACCCTAGTACCGATCCGGGGACGAATTCGGAGCGTGTTCAAAGTCAATTGGAGTCAATGAATTTGGCTGAACCAAGCGTAGTTTCTGATGGAAGTCACACCGATTACGGCGGCGGCGATGATGATGACGATGACGCGGCGGAGGAGGAGGCTGCATCGGCCAACGGGAACGAAGGCGGGGTCAGCAACGGATGTTCAGTGCGTGAAGGTCCGGTGGAAATGGAGGCAGGGGAAGAGCCGCCGAGCCCGACCAGCAGTGGCTACGATGGGGAGAGAGGGAGCAGCGGCGGAGCTACCTCTACTTACAAAGCTGATGACGCCAGCGAGGATGAGATTCGGGAAGCCAATGTTGACGGTGACACCGCCTCGCAGCATGAAGCCGCGTGGTTGCCTGGAAAACGCCATGTCGACGAGGTTGAGTATGATCAGTATATTATCTTCTCATCGGCGGTAGATGGAACTCTGAGAACAAACTTTTTCATATGAAACGCAGGATGATGCTTCTATCTCATGGAGAAAGAGGAAGAAGCATTTCTTCATATTGAGTAACTCCGGCAAACCGATATATTCCAGGTTTTGGCCATTTCTGTATACTGAATCACCAGCTATAGAATGCATTCTCTTTTTTTCTTTTCAATTCTTGAATCTTTCAGATATGGAGATGAACATAAGCTTGCTGGATTTTCAGCTACTCTTCAAGCTATTATCTCTTTTGTGGAGAATGGGTAAACTAGCTTTGTCTGCTTCTTTGTTTCCCTCTAATGGTTATTATCGTCTCTAATGTTTTTTTTTTTGTTGTAGTGGTGACCGTGTCAATTTAGTCAAGGCAGGAAAACACCAGGTTATTAAAATTCCCTGTGCTATCAATTTAGTGTTTTGTTCATCTACATTATCATTGGAGATACTGATTAGAGCGATAACTCGTTATGATTAAAAATCATTGCTGATAAGAAGATTACAAGAATTTTAAATATGAATTCCCTGGACAAATCCAGGTTGTCTTTCTCGTGAAAGGGCCAATATACCTGGTCTGCATCAGCTGTACAGATGAAACATATGAATATTTAAAGGGGCAGTTGGATCTTCTATATGGTCAGGTAACAACAGACTCCTGCTGCTGTGTCCTTTCTTTTGAGTTTTTTCATGTTCAGGTAAGTGGTTTTAATAACCAAAATGCAATATTGGTGATGCAGATGATACTAATTTTAACAAAGTCAATAGACAGATGTTTCGAGAAGAATGCAAAGTTCGATATGACACCCTTGCTTGGAGGGACAGATGCTGTCTTCTCATCTCTTGTCCATTCATTTAGCTGGTTTGTCTCTCATTTGCAACTCTTTAAGTCTACCGCCTTTCACATTGCTTTTCTGTTATTTTGTTTCTGTTCCACCAGTCTCCTGGACGTTATGGCTTCCTAATCTGGAAGGAAATTTATACTAATCTATCTTTATGTTAGAAGTTATGATCTGATCCCTAGAAAATTTAGGATAATGAGCACTTTTTCACTGGATAGAGAAGTTCACATCGTTTCATGGATCAGTTTTGTCTGTTAAAAACCAACAATATACTTGAAGATAGACATATTTGATCAAAAAGTCTGTACTCTAATTGTTATCAAAGTATATATTGTACAATATCTACCTTTAACATACAAGCCTCTAAGATTTATTGGAATGTTGAAGTGTGTTTATTGTCCTTCCCACAGCTGTAGAACTGTTGTTATACACCTTACATCTTCTCTCTTTCCTGTCTACCTCTAAGCTTCAGGTAGAAAAAGTTCTAACAATCTTCGAGATGATTTTCCCGATTTTAGGAATCCAGCTACATTTCTTCATGCCTACACTTGTCTTCCCCTTCCGTATGTGTTAAGGCAAGCTACAGGGACAATATTGCAAGACGTTTGCGCGTCCGGTGTCTTGTTCGCACTACTAATGTGCAGACACAAGGTAGAAGCCCTCGTCCAAAGATCATAGTTTTTAAGCCTGGAAATCCGTCATAGTTAATGACTGTATGTTTACTTTCAGGTTGTCAGTTTTGCTGGTGCACAGAAAGCTTCTCTCCATCCCGATGACTTGCTTTTACTCTCAAATTTTGTCATGTCATCAGAATCATTCAGGCAAGTGTTAAATGTTTTGCCCGTCTACACACGATGAATGAGTGTAACTTGATCTCACTACCTCCTCTGTGCTAGCAGGACATCAGAGTCTTTCTCACCAATCTGCCTACCAAGATACAACCCTCAGGCCTTTTTGCATGCCTATGTCCACTTCTTCGATGTGAGTCATAACTTAATACTTGTAAAGAGCTTCTTAAGCTCATCTACAGTAGTGAAATATTAACTTACTTGGTGATGTAGGATGATACATATGTCATGTTGCTTACCACACGTTCAGATGCCTTCTATCATCTCAAAGATTGCAGGTATTGAAGATACTTGTGTTTTTTTACATGATGAAATGCCGAATACTGTTTCGATGGGCGTGTGAATTTAAGCCAGTATTGAAGTCCACGGAATTGTATTTGTTAGGATTCGCATTGAGGCTGTTCTTCTTAAGTCAAATATTCTAAGTACGGTTCAAAGATCAATCGCGGAAGGTGGAATGCGTGTTGAGGATTTGCCAATAGACCGCCGGCTTCGACAGAAACCATCAACTACTTGTAACCACGGGCAAGATACAGCTGGTCCCGAGAGATTAAGGGAGGTGTCTGTGGGAACTGGAGGTCCCTTTGGACTTTGGCATTTCATGTACCGCAGTATATACTTGGATCAATACATTTCCTCCGAATTTTCACCTCCAGTAACTAGTCACAGACAGCAGAAAAGGTAAAACTCATGAATCTCTATGGGATATGCAACCAAATGATGAATATTTCGAATGGGAAAAACACTGATGTAGTTGTGTGCCGCAGTTTATATCGAGCATACCAGAAACTTTACGCTTCAATGCACGAGAAGGGATTGGGAGCTCACAAGACTCAATATAGAAGAGATGAAAATTACAGTAAGTTGGGCATATTTACGAATGATGAGAAATCTTTTTGCTGCAAACTGACAAAAAAAAGTCTTTTTGTGATGATATAATAAATACAGCTCTTCTATGTTGGGTCACACCGGATTTTGAACTCTATGCAGCATTTGATCCACTTGCAGACAAGGTGAGATTCCTTTAACAGTTATATATTATAATCGAAGAAGCCACCACCAGGTTTATGTTTATATATGTGTGTGCAGGCGATGGCGATAAAGATATGCAATCAAGTGTGTCAAAGGGTAAAAGAATTGGAAAATGAAGTGTTCTTGCAAGGAGCTAGCCCTTTCTCTTGGTGATATATTATTATTACTCTCTCTCTCTCTCTCTCTCTGTCTGTCTTTTTTGATCTTAAATAATAAGCCAATAATGTAATTTTTCATTGGTGTGTTGTACCCAGAAGCCCTTGAGAAAGAAAGATGGTTGATGCTTCTCTTATTCTGTGATTGTTATTTAATTATCAGACTGAATAGTCAAATATTATTAGATGATGATGTTGAGAAAATTGATAATCCAAGACTGGAGTCGGTACTCAAGTTTGTTGTGTGGTTTCAATGCCCATCAATTTAATTATATCTTCTCTAATTTACTTAAATATAGGGCAATTGACTGAAATATGACACTTTTAAAAATTTTATTCTAAATTTGACATTATTAGTTGAAAATGACAATAATAGTTTAAATTTTGACAATAATAACACAAATTTAATATTAAAATGATTTTCTAATGAGGAAAAAAATTAAACTTTAAATTGGAAATAATAAATTCAAATATAATACTTAATTTTATTTTAAATTTATTTTAGATAAAACAAATATTTTTACATAATTATTTGTGTTATTTTTTGGAATTTTAAATTTATGGTGCTAGTTTTGTAAGAAAAAAAATTGTGTTATTTTATTAGGGTATTTCTCTTAAATTTATTATGTTCTCAAGTTACAATATAAACTTAGATATGAGTATATATATTAGGGAAACCACTTGGTTCAGTGGTTAATAAAAGGTTCATTAATGTTTCTAAACCAAAAGTTATGAAGTTGGATTCTAGAAAATGCAAATTAATAAAGACAAATCTACATAAAATTTCCAACATAGTACAAATAGAGTCGTTTGTCGTTGTCCAGCGTATTAAAAGTAAAGATATCCATCACAAACATGGTCTAGCTAGAACCGTCTATCGTGAATCTTCTTTGTAAGCACGTAGAATTGTCCGTCGCAATAAAAAAAAAAATATTTTTATCTTTTAATGACAAATATTACCTTACCAACATCTCTCAATAATTTGGAAAACATTCGTTACTGGTTTTTACTTTTAACGAGTGATGTATTTTTTTTTCAAAAGAATCATTTACCTACCCTCTTATATGTAGAGTGTTGGGTTTATCAACAAATCTTTACTTGTAGATATGTTACTAATTCTTTAAGATTTACTGTAACTAAGAAGCGAATCCAAGAAATCCAGATAAATGCCATTCGGACATTAAATTTTGAATTTGTTTTATCTTCTCTAGACATTGCGGATGGAGGAGGGTTAATACATTGTTTCTAATTAAATGCACCTGTTTTTATTAATCTATGTAAACATATACTACTAGTTTTACACATTAATTACGAAGTAAATAGATATTTAATTCGTCATTAAATAGGTTAGCGAAAGGGTGACGAAATTATTATTAGAGCGTTGGGGTTAGCATTAGAAATTAATTGACCCTCTCTAGTCTCTTCCTATATATCCGTTTGTTTTCACATTTGTCTCAGGAAAGCTAGTACTATTATTTATCGTTGTATTTGTATTACACGTTCTTAACATAGTTGTTCTTTGTAATCAAGTTTATCTAACTTATAACTAGGATTTTGTAGTTTGATGATTTCTATTAGTTCTATCGTCGATCCGAATTCGATTTAGAATACAACGTGTGGGTGTGATTATGTGAATTCAATTTGTATTACACATTGTTAACATAGTTGTTCTTTCTAATCATGTACTCACTCTAACCACTAAATGGTGAACCTAACTCAACTTCTTATCGTATATAGTCACTCTAACCACTAAATGGTTCTTCTTGCCGTCTTTCGGTTTTTAGGAGACGTTCGTGACGCAATAGAAAATATCATGATGTCTTTTAGAAGGACACACATTGTGATTTTCCTCCCAAAGACTCTGACATTAAAATGAGGTAACATGACCGAACGAAAGCAAAGCGAACAGTCTGGTTGGTGACCGAAAAATCAACCATAACAAATTTGTAACTAAGAATAAATCGAATAGAGAATAATATACCTTCCGCAATGACTGTACGAATTTTTTTTTTTGTCTGGCTATAAGAGCATATGCAATGGTTAGACACCCATGAGAAGTATCTCAACCAAATAATATTGTTAATTTAATATAATTTAGTTTTATAATTAAATTTTAAATTAAAAAAAAAATAAAATTGGTAAATTTTAAATTAAAAAAAAATAAAATTGGACCGATCAGAAAGTGACACGTGTGAGGAAAAGTTGAGACACATTTGAGACACTCTCTACAATCTCTCTTCTTCTTTTTTTTTAATGGTGGGTGTCTCAATGAGACACCCCATTGCAAATGCTCTAAGTCCTATTCAAAAACAGAGTCTCTGTGGTGGTTGTGCATTCAACAGCTTGGAACCGCTGACATTTGGCTATAATCGGAGAAAACATCAGAGAAAATTTTGCATACTTATTTTTCTTTCCGTTTTAAGGTTGAAATGAGATGATATATGCTAGACTCACAAGTTTTTTTTTTAACATGGGATGATCTCAAGTCTATAGAAAGGCCCCAGACTAATCTCCATGGAGAGTGATACCGCCGAGTAGCCCACTCTCGGGTTTTTTTATAATGGGCCTAGACATTGCACCATTTCGGCTGGCCAAATGGAATGATTTGATAATTCCGCGCTTGGGGAGAGTCGATCCCTGCCATAGACCAACATGACGACTCTTCCACCAACTGGAAACCACCCCACCACCACCACTTGGTTATACTCACAAGTTTGTAATATAAACAACAAGAAAAATGAGAAAAACAATAAATTATGTGAGAAATATTTTGGGTGACCGCCATCTAAAATTTCAAAAATCGCAATTTGAATGAAGAAAATAATATAAAATTACGCATTTAACTTTTATTACATGAACATTATAAATAAATAACAAAATTATATCATTTTGAACATTAAACCCGAATAATACATTACATGTATATATATGTCTCTTTACCATGACTAAAGTAAATCAACGATATAAATACAGTTAAAATGTATATAAAACTAGATGTGAATTAAAACTTTAAAAGAAAAAATCTCCTCTTATTTACCATTCAAATTCTAATTTTTTAAGCGTTACCTTTTTTTGTAACTGGTGTTATACCTATTTCGATCGTTTGATTAAATGCAGTTAGAATGTATATAAAACTAGATGTGAATTAAAACTCTAAAAAAAAAAAATTCATCTTATTTACCATTCAAATTCTAATTTTTGTAAGCATTATATATATATATATATATATATTTTGTAATTGGCGTTATACCTATTTCGACTGTTTGATTAACGTCTAACAAGTTTAAAAACGTAGGCTACATGACATAAGTTAGATATGTAACAACACAACTATCTTTTCAAAATTCAATAAAAAATATCATTGTTCTTGATTTTATAATCTTTTAAGTTAAGTACAAATAATTTATTTTAATTTCCATAATAAAAAAAAAAAGTAAATTGTGTGCATCGCGGGACAGTAAAACTAGTCAATGTAAGGAAAAAGACGAGTGGTGTGATGTGATGAATAATGATCAGTCAAACTTCATCAACTTTGAGAGATTAAAATTATAAACAAAAACAAATTACAAAAGTTAATGTTTGCCACTAAGCTTAACTATGATTATGATTATGATTATGAATCCCACCTGTTTATTACGAGACTGCCCCTCAATTCTCTTTAAACGAAATAGGCTTTTTTGGTAATTTCATAGTTCACTCATTTGTTCTCCCTCCCTCCACCCCATTGACTTGTGTGGACATATTTCAAAAGCTAAATTATTCTTTAGAAAAACAAAAATTATTCTTTAGAGATGTGTGAACATATTAATTTAGTATATATATGATAAAAATAAAGCACGCACTACTTCTTAGGTTTGCAGCTGTTTTTGTATTTTTTTTTTGTTTTTCCTTCCTATTTTCATATTCCTTTTTATTGGAATACGACTTTTCCACTAGTTCTATAATATTGATCAAACACAAATTTACCGTTAAAATGCTAAGAAAAAAACCATATCTAATTTTGGTGAGAATCCTTTTGTTCTAATAGAAAGTGTCTTGATGTTTCTGCGTCATTAGGCAAATTTGTTCCAATGTTTCAATCACAATCGTTGGGGAACACCGAACAAACTTTGCAATGAAAAAGATTATAAACGAGTTATAATTAATTATCTTGAAGAAGAGAATATTCTCAGGTCATAAAGTAAATTTGTTCAAATGTTTCAATCGATATCATGGCAACGAAATTTAGTCTAGCATCTAAACGAAAACGATAACCTAAATCATTGTTTAATAAACCTCATCTTCTGACCAAAAAAAAAAAAAAACCCTCATCTAAAATGTCCAATTCAAAAT
>PKML01002721.1:245311-255509 GCA_002933935.1 Eutrema yunnanense
TTTTTTTTAATATATTTAAAAGATCCAGATCCGGATATCTGGACCTTATAATTTAACTATCCGGATTCGACTCCCTCGAATATCTGGATTTTTGGAGCGGATGAGAGCGGATTTCGGATAATAGTTTCACCCCTAATTTCAACCATATCAACCGCAACTGAAAGAATTTTGATTATTATTATTTTTTAAGTTCAAAGATATGAATTGTAATAAAATTTATCATTCAATATTACAATAGTATAATCATACACATCACAAGCATACAAAAAAAAAAATTATATATAAATCCACAAAATAAAAATTTTTTTTTCAAATATTTTAGTATTTTATTCATTGACAAATTAAAAAAAAAAACTCATGACTATTGATATTGAAAATTGTAAGAAAAATCAGCTATCTAATGTTTAAAGAAAATTTTTTAATATTTTTTTACCGGTTAACGATTTTTCATAAAAAAAAAGGAGAAATTTGAAACATACTATATAAAAAAATGAACTGAACCAGAACTAACCGTTTATTTAAATCATCCGATAAATAACTTTTGTTTTTTGTTTTGTAAAATTTATCTGGTTTAAAAAAAACATTGTGGATTTATAGAAATCCAACCCTAACCACCGATCTAAAACCATTGGATTAGTCCGGAATTAAAATTAGTATTTTGCTGGTAACATCCCTTTTAAAGTAATCAACAGTTTTACTTACTAATTTGAGAATACAATACATACATTTTCTATAAGAATAACCAAACAAAAAAATTGAAAAAAATATCACATCCATGCAGCAGGCTAACGTTCAGTTGACTACCAGCAAATAATAAATTCTCCATTAATTATAATTTCATTAAAACAAAAACCCCACACACATCTCTCTCTCTCTCTCCTTTCCTCTCCCCTTCTCTCTCTCTCTGCAAAAACCCTAAATTTCCTCCGATTTCGCCTTCCTCATCTCCATTCCGGCCATATCTGGCCTGATCACTCGCTTACCAAGCAGAAACCCAGTTTGGGTTTTTCAATGATTGGAAGAAGGATGGAAACAAAACCCTAAAACGAAGCTTTTGATCTCTCCGAAATCGGAGTTTTTTGTTGTTGTTGTTGTTCTGTGTTCTCGAGAGGGAAAAACAATGTACAAGAATCAGCTACAGGAGCTGGCGCAGAGGAGCTGCTTCAATCTCCCTTCTTATACTTGTATAAGGGAAGGTCCAGACCACGCGCCGCGATTCAAGGCGACGGTTAACTTCAACGGCGAGATCTTTGAGAGTCCTCAGTACTGTTCTACTCTCCGTCAAGCTGAGCACTCTGCTGCTGAAGTTGCTCTCAATGCGCTCTCTAATCGTGGCCCTTCTCACTCTCTTGCCGCTAGGATCTTGGTCTGTCTTGCCCCTTTCACTTCGAATCTGCATGTGATTAGGTTATTAGGGATTTGGATGCTTTAGATTAAGTTATATGATCTATGGATCCAGAGTCTGTTCTTGGCCATTGATTGATTAGGGACATTTCGGTTATACCAAAAGGAAGAGTAGAGCAATGAACTATTCAGATTTGGATGCATTCTGTTGTCAAATACTTTTCTTGTTGCATGACTGATCATACTTGTCCCGGCTCTGTTTTTGCGATTTCTGCTCGTGTAGGATGAGACGGGTGTGTACAAGAATCTGTTGCAAGAAATAGCTCAAAGAGTTGGAGCTCCTCTACCGCGATACACTACCTTCAGGTCTGGTCTTGGCCACCAACCCGTGTTCACTGGTACCGTAGAATTGGCTGGAATCACATTCACCGGAGATCCGGCTAAGAACAAGAAGCAAGCAGAGAAGAATGCTGCTATGGCTGCTTGGTCTTCCCTAAAACAATGTGAGTCCTCCTCCTTCTTCCTGAAGTGATTTCTCCAGTTTTTTTTTAAATATGGTTTTATCAAAATGTTTGATCTTTTATGTGCTTCATGGTAACAGTGGCAAAAGAGACTTCAAGTTCAATGCCTGAGCCTGAGAACATTGACGAACTAGAACAGGTGATTATAGCAAGAGCCTTGATAAACTATCGTATTAAGGAAAATATTGGCATGGGAAGTTCCTCGAGTGCCCCGGTTCCATTTGCAAAGAAGTTTTTTATGCAGAACCCTAGACCAACAAGTCCACAGCCTTCCCCTGCAACCACTTCGAGAATCTTACCCTTTATTTGCTCAAAACCTTCTTCTAGAAGCAGATCCTTAGCAGCAACTTCCGTTGAGAGAGCCATAGCATCCGCTTTGGAAAACCGCAGCTACCGGCCTCAGCAGAGATTTGCAACTCCAGGAACAGCAGCTCCTCCTTATGTTCCTATGAGGCATTTAAGATCACAGTGCCACGGGATGGCTCCACCTGTCACGATAAGAACCGCTGTACCGGTATTCTCTGCACCTCCAATGCCTCCTCCACAATCTACAAACACTCAGCTACCTTCTGTGTATGTCACATCGATGATGCGCGCTGCACCTGTGAGATTCGCTCCGCCTGTCACGATCAGAACCGCGGTGCCCGTTTTTGCTTCTGCGCCACCGATTAGAAAGGAAGAGCATTTACCTGTTAGAAAAGTGAATATCCAAACCCCTGCGAAGCCCACGACTGAAGTAGAAGAAACCCGGATATTATCTGTCCGAGAAAAGGAAGAGAGTACTCCAGTCTTGCCTGATACTCTGGAGATCGGAGAAGAAGGAAATGCTAAAACAACTTCAGAGACTGAGAAAACAGCAGCAAAGGAAACCGAGCGAGCAGCATCAAAGGATTCAGCAAGAGAGCGACTTGAGAATCTCAAAATCTGCTAGAAAATTTCCTGGAGACTTGTCTCTCTCTGGGTTTAGTTATTTTTTGAGGTTGGTTTCTTGAAAAATTGTTACTTTAGTAATCGTTATTATACTCGGGTGGATCGAGTAGTTTGATAATGACAAGGATTTGTAATATATTGGGAGTTTTTAGGAAGATGGCACTGGGCGATATCTGGATTCTAGAATTTGTATCTGTTTCACTTTCCTATTCAGTTTGTTTGTGTCCTCTTCTTTTTTCTCTCTTACATACATCTCGTTGTTCCATAAGAATCAACCTCCTTTATCGTACACAACTATGACAGATAATTCAATCTGTAATACATTGGAGTCTCAAAAAAATAAATTCAAATTTACACAATCTGTTGCCATTTGCATATAAAGTTTTAAATCCATTTTTTCGTCTTCTTGAAGCTACAAGAACTGAAATTTTTTCAATCATAGATCCAAAAGCCAACCAATCTTGTCAGTGTTCAACAAAATGAATGTGGTCGGTCGGTCTACAAAACAATTCCCAGTTTCCCGGTTTGAAGGAAGTTGGATCCAAAACCCAAATAAGAAAGACGAAGAAGCAAAACCAGTCACTATACACCGAAAGAAACCCCGCAAATTTTTAACGCACCATGAAAATGCATCTTCTATCAGTCTTTTTCAACGGGATGCGAGAGACCAGAAGTTGAAGAGAAAAGAGGGTAAAGCAGCAAACCAGCTTATGAAGGCTAATGCTGTTGACGTTTCAAACTGAACACAGTGGTTTTGTGCGCAGCTATTCAGATCGTTGTCTATCAGAACCGTTATGCCTGCCGATGCACAAGCCGCTGCAAAAGTCAGCGTCGATGTCACCTGAAAAAAAACAATTGCTTATTTTATCCATCTTTTCTCATACAATTTTGATCAATTGAAAAGGCTTAGATGGTTCACAGTGTGTGGTAAATCTCTCACCCCATCACCAATTGCAAACAAGCTCACAAGTCGACGGTTCTGTAGCGAACGTTTGACCATAATGGCATAGACATCAACTATGGCTAGTGCAAGACTCCACAAGCTCTGCAGACCAGTAGCTGCAACTAGGTAGCTGATGAAGCAAAAAAAAAAGAGTAAACCATCTTTAGCAAAATCTAACAGTCATCACACTTGGTTTAATCATATATAAAGCATAGAAATATAACCCTATATACTACCAATCACGTGCAGTCGATTCCACTATCAAATTATGTCCAAAGCTTAACGTTCGTTACTACAAACGAGTCATTTATCTGGACTCTAGAAAATTTTGCAACAAAAGAACCATAGACAAAGTACACCAGCACCCGTCATTAAGGCAAAGTTACTTAAGTAACCACCAACAGACACCATGATGTTAATTTGCTTCTGATCAGCCGTCAAGATATTAATAGACTCACAAGAGCTACTCACATTAAGCCACAAAGCTGACGCTAATTTTATGGCATAGCATATTGTAAGAGAGATAGGTTGTTATCACATTGGATTCTGATATGTTCAGATTTGACCATAAAGAAACAAAAACCCTTAAAGCACCGAAGCATTGATGTCAATCGAATTCGAAAAGTCTATGGTGGAAAAAACATTTACCAGAATGCGGTAACGGAAGGGAAATCACTAGTAGTAGCCATGACAGAGAGTGCTGCAGCTGCAAACAAGAACTGGAAGAAACGAAGTGCGAGGCCGAGTAAAGTTCCAGGCATCCCTTCTATATCATCCATCCTGACCCGAGGCGGATTCTCTACTTCCGTAGCTGGAGGATCTTCCACAGGATGAACCGATGCATGGCTCACATTCATTTCTTCTCTCCTCCACCAGTAAAACTCAACACATCCCTCTATCTCTATCTCTCTTTACCAATGGATGATTACAAAATCTTATACACGATTTAGTTGCTAATCTCCACCACCTGTAGTATTATCATTCACCAGATAACAAAAACCAAATTCGCTTCAATTTAGGTTCTCAGTAAACAGCTCAAGGAGATTAAACGATATTCATGTAAAGTGTTCTAATCGAGAGAAATGAAGAAGCGTATATGAATGAATCAAATTAAGGCTCACTTTCGAATCTAATCCAAGGTCCCGAAAGGCAGATTGTATGGTTAAATTTCAGCTAGATTTGTTGAAATAGAGAACGAGATCCGAGAAAAGAGCACGCAGATCGAGTGGCGCGGGGGTAAGAGATTTGTGTGTTACCTGAGAATCAAGCAGAGAGGAAGAAATCGCACGAAGCCATGGAGCTTGGGTAGAGGAAACCCTAAGCTGTTACGGGGAAGAAGAAGAAGAGGAGATCGTGGAAAAGTGAAGGTTTATGGGAGAGAGTGAGTCATTCGATCACAAGGAGGAATATACCGAACTCAACGAAAATGGCTTAACAAATAAAATGTTAACTTTACCCACCAAACAAATCTGTATTCTTTAATTTTCCTTTCTAATATTTTTATTTATAGCTTGCAATAAGATGTTTTGGATTAATTTATGGGAAAAAAACTAGAATGACACTTATAAATTGGTTAAGGACTAGAATGACACATAATAACTGAAAAGGAAAAAGTCTGTTTTTGGCCCATTTTACCCTTATTTTCGCTTGTTAGGAATAACGTAATTACGAAACTGCCATTACGAAATTATTTCCACGTAAGCAAAAGTTTGAGTTATTTACAAAAATGCCACCGCGTTTTTCAGATTAAGTCTGCACAGACTTGTTATGCAGATTTATTTTCAATGTTGCAGACTTATTAAGTCTGCAAACATTTGCAGACTTGTTATGCAGACTTGTTTTGCAGACTTGTTATGCAGACTTATTTTCAATGTTGCAGACTTATTAAGTCTGCGCACATCTGCAGACTTATTATGCGTGTTGCAGACTTTTCGACGCAGACTTAATGTGCTTTGTTGCAGACTTAATAAGTCTGCACAGACTTGTTTTGATTGCAGACTTATTACGCAGATTTGTTTCATATGTTGCAGACTTATGTTCATTTGCAGACTTGTTATGCAGATTTATAACAAATCTGCAACTGTTTGTTGCAGACTTAAATGCTTTGTTGCAGACTTTTGGAAAATCTGCGACAAGAAGACAAGTCTGCGACACATGAAATGTCTTACTGAAATAACATCGCTTGTCGCAGATTTATTTACAATGTCGCAGATTTAATGCTTAACGTCGCAGACTTATTTGTAAATTGCTTACGTGGCATTAAAAACTGCAGACTTATTAGACTGTGTTGCAGACTTGTTTTCTGACTAGAATAACACTTTGTTTGTCGCAGACTTGTTATGTTATGCAGACTTATTGAATGCGTTGCAGACTTATTCAATGTGTTTTGTTGCAGACTTATCTCCAATGTGTTGCAGACTTATTCAATGTGTTGCAGACTTAATATGTCCCTTATAAGTAACTTATTTATGAAAAATGCCACTGTACCATTAGGGTATGTACGGCGGCCGATCTCGTTCTCCATTGTCATCTCCGCCATTATCAAATTCCGCCGATCTCGCTGTCTATCGTCGTCATCGCCCCGATCTCGTTGTGTATCGTCGCTGCCGATATCGTTCTCCATCGTCACCGCCAATGCTGCAAATTATATTGGTTTGGGGTAATTGGAGATTTGAGAAGAGTAGATGGATTTTTGTTGTCGATAGTAGGAGAGGTTCTCGAGTTCTTGGAACCAATGCTGCAACTTCGTTCGACGAATTCATTCAAATGGTGTACGAGGATTATGGAGTTGATAAGAGTAAGTACGAATTTGAATTGAGCTACATGTTTCCGAAGAAGATATTGGTCAAGTTACCAGTAGACACTCCTCCTGTCTTTGTTGGTAATACGAGACAATTGCAAGGTTTCTTTGAACAATTCAAATCAGGTACGATGCGGCTATGTGTATCAGATAAGGAGGTATCATTGGAGTTAAAAGACGCTCAAAAGCTGCACGATGGTGAAGACAATCGTGCAAAAGGTAAACCATCGCTGAAGCGAGCAAAAATGGAAGGTGAATTTGATGGTAATGCAAAAAATCTGCCGAAGGCAAAGCGTGAAGATGGTGAAGATAATCGTGGAAAAGGTATACCATCGCTGAAGCGAGCAAAAATAGAAGTTGAATTTGTTGGTAATGCAAAAGAAGAAGGGGATGCTAGTTCTGGTGATGAGGACGAGAAGGACCAATACATGTTTGATTGTTGCGACGATCCGGACGGTGCTAGTTCTGGTGATGAGGATTACTGTCTATATGGAAAGCTTCGTGAGGAGGAAGAGAAGGAAGAGAAAGCAAGCGTGCCACCCAAAAAAAGGGCAGAAAGGAATGATTACAAAGTTCATGAAGAATACCAGAAAATGGAAATGACTTCGTTGGATATATCGGTCGGACAAAGGTATGATAACAAAGACGCATTGGAGATGAGGTTGAAGATTCTCTCTGTTGCGCAGAAGTTTGATTTCAAGGTTGATTATTCAACGCCAACCTTATTAATTGTTCGATGTTGGATAGAAGGATGCACATGGAGAGTCCGAGCTACTACAGTTGGAGATTCTCCATGTTTCTTTATAAAAGTATATGTTAAAGAACATACATGTTCTGTGACAGACCGTGGAGCCCGTTCTCGCCAAGCTACACACGAGATTTTGGGACAATTGTACAAGGATTTTGTGGGTGGCATCGGTTCAAAAGTGTTACCTAGTCATGTTGCAGATGCTCTGAACAAACGATATGGTATTAAGGTATGGCTGCAGACTTGTTTTGTTTTGTTGCAGACTTGTTTTGTTTTGTTGCAGACTTATTTTGGTCAGTTGTTGCAGACTTGTTTTGTTTAGTTGCAGACTTGTTTTGTTTATTGCAGATTTGTGTTGTTTATTGCAGACTTGTTTTGTTTATTGCAGATTTGTTTTGTTTTGTTGCAGACTTGTTTTGTTTAGTTTTGCAGACTTGTTTTGTTGCAGACTTGTTTTATTTTGGTCAGTTGTCGCAGACTTGTTTTGTTTATCACAGATTTATTGTTTTATGAATGTGACATGACAGATGGAATACTGGAAAGCTTATCGAGCCTTAAAGCATGCACGACTCTTGGCAATGGGTTCACCGGAGAATGGATATGAGCAAATACCTTCGTACTTATACTTGATACGAAGAGCTAATCCTGGTACTTATACGTGTCTTGAAGTCGATGCAGAATATCGATTCAAGTATTTGTTCATCTCATTTGGTGCAAGCATAAACGGCTTTCAGTACATGCGCAAAGTTGTTGTTGTTGATGGGACATATCTCCGAGGGAAATATAAAGGAACACTCCTTCTCGCAACATGTCAGGATGGGAACTTTAATATTTTCCCAATAGCATTTGCCGTAGTTGACACGGAGAATGATGCATCATGGGAATGGTTCTTTACACAGCTTAGTTGTGTGATTCCAGATGATTTTAGTCTCTCCATCATTTCTGACAGGCATAGATCGATATCGAAGGCCATTAAAAAGGTGTATCCATTGGCGAGTTGTGGCATATGTACATATCATATGTACAAGAACATAATAACAAGGTTTAAAGGACGTGAAGCATTTCGGTTGGTAAAAAAAGCAGCAAACGCATATAAGATAGCGGATTTCAATGCTTTATTCAATGCGATCGAAGACATCAATCCTGCACTTCACTCTTATCTGCAGAAGGCTGATGTGAAGGTGTGGAGTCGTGCTCATTTTCCCGGACACAGGTACAACATATTAACTTCCAACATAGCGGAGTCAATAAATAGAGTGCTCTCGGATGCTAGGAACCTACCCATTTCTAAGCTCTTAGACGCCATACGGTCCATGTTAACAAGATGGTTCTCAAAGAGGAGGCTTCAAGCAGGCCTAATGACTACAACACTCACACGTGCTGCGGAGAAATTAATAGAGGTAACAAGTCTAATAAGTCTGCAACATATCTAATAAGTCTGCAACAAGTCTAATAAGTCTGCAACAAGTCTAATAAGTCTGCAACATATCTAATAAGTCTGCAACAAGTCTAATAAGTCTGCAACAAGTCTAATAAGTCTGCAACATATCTAATCTGCAACATATCTAATAAGTCTGCAACATATCTAATAAGTCTGCAACATATCTAATAAGTCTGCAACAAGACATGTTTTAAGTCTTCACTAATTTTATTAACATTTTGGCAGCCACGTGTTAATGATTCGAGGCTGTTGACCGTGCAAGAAATAGATGCGGATCAAGTGCAAGTCAGTAATGGGATGCATGTATATGTTGTTAATGTACGAGAACGTAAATGCACATGTCGTAGGTTTGACTTGGATAAGTTTCCTTGTGCTCACGCAATTGCTGGTGGAGAAGCTAAGAGAATGTCCCCTGTTGGTCTGACTTCTCCGTACTACTATAAGAACTACCTCAGTAACGCTTACGCCATGTGCATTATGCCAAGTGATGTAGCTCAACCAATTCCTGAACATGTCGCTGCGAAATTGTGTTTACCTCCTGAAGTTCGACAACCACCCGGAAGGCCAAAGAACTCTAGATACAAATCTGCGTTGGAGAAAGCAATGGAGAAGAAAATCCCGAGGAAGCAACACATTTGCTCCAATTGCAAACAAAGTGGACATAATGTGCGTACATGTGCCATGTGATTCTTCACTTTTTATTATGGTTTAAAGACTCTTGTGGTTCTGCAGACTTGTATTTGTATTTGTATGATGACTTTGTTTTTAATTTTACAGTACCTAATAAACATAGTTATAGTTAAGTCTGCAACATATGAAACAAGTTTGCAACAAGGTTATAATAAGTCTGCAACATAACATAGGAAACAAGTCTGCAACACTGTCAATATAAGTCTGCAACATATGAAACAAGTCTGCAACAAGGTTATAATAAGTCTGCAACATATGAAACAATTCTGCAACAAGGTTATAATAAGTCTGCAACATATGAAACAAGTCTGCAACAAGGTTACAATAAGTCTGCAACATAACATAGGAAACAAGTCTGCAACAAGGTTATAATAAGTCTGCAACATAGGAAACAAGTCAGATGAACGGTTCTTGGTAATAAATGAACCGCTGTGTGAAAAACCAAACGTCATAAATGAACGGTCCTTTCAACTTCTTCATTGGCTTGCGTTTACTATATTTCGTTCATAGCTTCTTCTCTCTAACATTTTAAACCGTTCGTCTTTCATATCTTTCTCTTTCTCTTTCATATCTTTCATATCCAGACACTTTGTTGAGAAGATTATGGCAAACGAAACTGTCCATATGATCTCAGAAATCAATAGGCGCAAGAAAGATTAGAACCTAAGAGTGAAGATCTTGCGTGTTTGGACTAAAGAGTTTGTTTTGTCTGCCCCAACCATGCATCTTATTTTGTGTGATGAAGAGGTAATATCTCAACACTTCTTATATATTGATGATT
>PKML01002721.1:267451-284997 GCA_002933935.1 Eutrema yunnanense
TTTAGTGGATGATCCACAATTTGTTTTTTTTTTCTTTGGTTGACTATTAATTTATTCAATTAGTTGGTCTTTAAAAGTTAAATTTTTGTCATTTTAAAGTTTAGGGAATTGTATATTTTTTTAACCCAAGTGAATACTAATAAAATAAAGACTTCGAAATTGGGTTAGTTTTGTATACTCCGAACGTTACTTTGAATACTAATAAAAGGGAAGTTAGTTTTGTGAATTTAGAATTCTCCGAACTTATTAAAAAAAAAATTCGAAATAAGTCTTTGTATTTTTATTTATTTTTACCTAAAACCTAATACTAATAAAGTATTCATAATTTACTATTATTCATCTTCGATGATCCAATGTTGGTGATTACAAAATGAATCTAATTTTATTTGAAAACGATTTAATTTTTATCACTAATTTATTATCAAAATCATCGTAGATGTATGGGTTAATGAGAACATTTGAGATAATATGGGCCGATTTGGAAAAGTATAAGAAATATGGGTTGATGAAACAAAGTATAAGAAATATGTATGGGTTAATGAAACAAAGTATAAGAAATATGTCGATATAAACATTTCAAGAGAGACATAGACTTCTTGTGAATATGATTATCTTGTAAAAAATATTACCCACTCCTCTAAAACCCTCGTCTTCTCCGATATCTTCTCTCATCGCCGGTGAGATTTCACTTTCAATTTCAATCACAAAGGGTGTGATCCGCGCGGACGTGGTAAACAATTTTTTAATCTAATGGTATTTTATTTTATTTGGTCTCGTAGTTAATTTAATTATCTATATCATCTTAAGATCTGTGTATTTGTTTATTTGTTTTTTATTTAATTTATGATCATCTATGTGTTTATTTATTGGATGGTACGGATTTTTATCTCTTTTTTTCTTTGGTGATAAATTTTATGCAGTTAGTTGTGATTTTTTAAAATGAAGATATTTACATTTTAAAGTTGCATAATAATTTTTTTTTTTGGTTTCATGTGAAGTTATTATTTTTGGAGTGTTTCATGTATGATTTTAATCCTATTTATGTGTGCAATATGTTTGTGATTCCTAAGTCTATTTTTTTTTTTTTAAATGATTTACATATATAATTGGAGAGAAAGATTGAAATTTAGTCAGCACATAAGGCTATTGATAAGGGGTAAACCCATTACAACAATAATAGAATTAACAATTGATCAACTTTTGTTGATTTTAAATATATTCATGGATTGCATGTCACACAAATTCATATTTAATCGTTTGAGAATTTGCTTATTCAAGACAATGTGTTAGATTATGTATTTTGATAAAATAATAAATTTAATTATGAATTTAATTATAGCAATAATGGAAATTTAGCCAATACTTAAGGTTATTGATAAGGGGTAAACCCGGTAAGATTCAACTTTATATAAGAAAAAAGTGTCTGACCCGCAATTTTTTGTTTTGAGTTTTATAATAGTTTAATTTATTTATGAGAACTTTTTTATTCATTTTTAGTAAAACAAACCATTGCTTGTAGATTGTAATCTTAATATTTTATTTGAAACTTAACTAATTATTTATGTTATTTTCACCTCCATTAAAATGAAAATGTAAGTGATAGTCAATCACTTCAATATCTACGGTCAATCACTTCTATATTATTTACAAATAATCATGTTTGTTTGGAACTTTGATATCTTATCTATATTTAAAGACCAAATAAATCATGTTATCCAAATATTTAAATTACTGAGCGTTTCATTTTTATTATTTTAAAATATGTACTTATTTTTTAAAAAAAAATCGATTTTCTTATATATAATTTATTTAACAAAGTTACTATAATATGCATTATTAAACGATAATGAGTTTACTTTTTATTTATTAGATATTCTGTTTTTTAAAAGAAAAAAAATCTCTATATATTTGTGATATGTTAAATTAATATTGTATATATTGTATACTATTAGTTTGGATCAAATAATACCCATTCACTAAACATCTTTTCGATATAAAATTTTAACCTTGTAACTATAATAAAGTGTGTAATATATTAGTAAAACTAAAATTTTAAATCTATTATTCTTCCAATAAATTTTGTTGTTTTTTTTAAGTTTTCATGATATGAATATGAAATTGACATTTCAAGTTCCTTGCATAATTTAATAAAATGTATAGTTAATATGTATATCAAACCTTTAACAAATTAAATTATAAAAATTAGATATCAAAATGATGTGGCATACATGTGGATGATATATGTTACATTAATATTGTATATATTGTCTACTATTAGTTTGGATCAAATAATATACATTCACTAAACATCTTTTTGATATAAAATTTTAACTTTGTAACTATAATAAAGTGTGTAATATATTAGTAAAACTCAAATTTTTAAATCTATTATTCTTTCAATAAGCTTTGTTGATTTTTTTAAGTTTTCATGATATAAATATGAAGATGACCTTTCAAATTTTTTGCGTAATTTAATGAAATGTCTAGTTAATATTTATATAGAGATTTTAATTTTAACTAATTAAATTATAAAAATTAAATATCAAAATGATGTGACATACATGTGGATGATGATGTGTCTTCATGAGAAGAGAGAAAAGTTAACTTTATATATATTGATACGATTTGTTTTTCTTGGGTATTTAATTTCAGATATTTTAAAACTTTTGTCCTTGTCATTGCAATTTTTCAAAAAATAAAATAAAAAAATATCAGGGAAACTCCGATCCCATTCTCTCTCTCTCTGGATCTCCCAATTCACCATTGTTGACTGATCGATTTCGCAGCTCCCACCCAAAATCGCCACTCCTCCATCGCTACTACCTTGTTTCAGCTTCCTTAGGGTTCTACCCACACTTTCCCTCCTTCTTCTTCAGCTCTCCATCCTTCCTCGCCACCATGTTCTGGAAGCTAGCGTCTCTCTCGGCATCGTCTCCTGTGAGTTTTAACAGATTCCTTTACTCTGCTCAGTGTTTCTTCTTCCTCTTCTGCTTTTCCTTCGAAAACACGATTTCTGTTGATTCGGTTGTAAGAAAGTTGGAATGTCTCTTCGTTTGCATTTTGTTCTTTGTGAAATAGATTAGCTGTGAGGAAGGTTTACGGGAAACTGATGATGGGAGATTTATCGTTGCGTTTTCTGTGATTGTTTTTTTTTTTTTTTTCAGCTGATTTTGTGGTGAAGAGAGATTCTATCTCGTGAGACGTATTTCTTTCTTATTCATCCATATTTGGTTGTGATAATATTGCAATTCAGGAAGATTTGGAATTATCCTGGGAGTTGATGTTTTTTTTCCTGTTGCTGCTAATATAGGTGGAGTCGATACTGGACAACGAGAATTTCACCTTGGAAGAGCTTCTTGACGAGGAAGAGATTATTCAAGAATGCAAAGCTTTGAATAGCCGACTCATAAATTTGTAGGGGATTCATCTTCTATATCTTGCTCATTTTCCTTGTAGCTAATCTATGATTTTTTACGATACATCATTTGCATTTCTTGGTGTTTGTAGTCTGAGGGATAAAGCTCGTGTGGAGCAACTATTGCGGTATGTCGTCGAAGAACCTCAGGACGATGCTGATAGCAAACGTGCTTTCAAGTAATATGTGCTTCCCTGGCCTTTCTTTCCTTTATTGTCTTCTCAGTGCTCATGCTTTTATTTGTTGAATGTTTCTGGCAATGCTTTATTTCCAGCTAGTGATGGACTCTTCGTTCTTCTTCTCTTAGGTTTCCATTCATCTCTTGCGAGATTTTCACATGTGAAATTGATGTCATTCTCAAGACTTTGGTGGAGGATGAGAAGGTATTTTTCATTCATAGTGTTACCTACTTTATTTGGATTTGATAAGCTGATCTCAGTTGTTGGGTCTAATTTTATCTTGCAGCTGATGGATTTGCTATTCGCCTTTTTGGAACCAAATCGACCTCATAGTGCGTTGCTGGCAGGCTATTTCGGCAAGGTCTCTTTTTTACTAATAAGAAGTCGTAGTGTAAAGGCCAACTAATTTTAGGGTCTGCCAGATGTGATCTTACATGTCTCTCTTTGGTTTAGGTTGTCATATGTCTTATGATCAGAAAGACTGCAGCACTTATGAACTATATAAAAGTAAGTAATGCCGCTTTATCTTAGAATTGCTGATAACCTTGTTCTTTCCTCTTTCCTTTTTTTCTCTTTTCTTGCATCAGCATTTAGATTATCTATTTGCAATATTGCAAATCTTATTTCTTCTTAGGTTTATATCGAATGTGAGTTTGCTCACTGAGCTTTAGCTGAATTGAAACTTAGATCAAGGAACAACTTTTTGTTTTTCAATTATTATTATTAATTTCTCTGAAATGATGTCTGGAATTGACTAGTAATAATGTACATGAAGGGTTTCTTTCTGGCTACTCAGTAGATTTTTAGAAGATACTTTCTATTGTAATCTTGAAATGATGGTTGTTTCTATTGTACGCACATTGTGATGAGATCAGTTTGGTGTGACTAAATGGTTTTATTTAACTTATGACAATATTCTTTTTGATGCAATTATCAATGTCGATTACATTGTCAAAATCTGGATTGCTTTTGAGATATTTGTGCAGGGTATGTTTCTAAAGATAGCTATTGATCATTTCAGGGGCATCAAAATGTTTTTAGCCAATTGGTTGATTTAATTGGAATAACATCCATTATGGAGGTAAATGGTTGTCTGAGACCCTGTGCAACTTGGTGTAACTTCATTGTTCATCTTTACAAATGAACTTCTTGTGACGTTGTGTAGGTTTTGGTTCGCTTGGTTGGGGCTGACGATCATGTCTATCCCAACTTTCTGGATGTGATGCAATACTTGGCTGATAGCGATTTACTTGAAATGATTGTGGACAAACTAAATCCATCTGTAAGTAATAAAAGTTTAGATTGTTCCCAATCAAAAATGAGACTTGAGGCTTTATTTTTGATGAATCTCGGTAGTCTAATATTTTAGTATAGTGCGAGGCTACCAAATAAAAAACGTGATTACAGGGATTTATCATTGTCATTCTCATTGACAATATTGTCGTTATCATTTACAGTCTTTTTTATGCTCCCAATGTCTTACAACCTTCTGTAACTTGAATCAGAGTCTGCCTGAGGTTCAGGCAAATGCAGCAGAAACATTATGTGCAATTACTCGAAATGCACCTTCAGCTTTAGCTACAAAACTCTCTAGCCATGGGTTTGTCACCTTTGCTTTCATATTTGAGTTTCAGTGGTTTCTGCGGATATATGCAATAGTCTGACATGGTAAAACTTCTACATTCTTTCTGCAGCTTCGTTTCTAGGATATTTGGTCATGCTATAGAAGATTCACATTCAAAATCTGGCCTAGTTCATTCACTTACTGTATGCATCTCTCTGTTAGATCCGAGGAGATCTGCTGCGTCATCGGCTTTCTTCAATTCTTTTAGAGGTCAACATATGTTTGAGTCTCCTGTCCCAGTGACCCAGGAGACTATTGGTGCTATGCTACCTAAACTTGGTAAGTTGGTTTCCTGTAATATAAGATCTTCCAATGAAACAACAAGATCCTTATTCTTCTTATATTTTAATTTTTGCTAGATGTACATCACGTAATCACATGGACAATGCTCACATTTTTGTGATTCCTTTTTCAGTTTCTGCTGGCTAATGATTCTATTGTACTCTATTTGATTTGTTCCATTTTGGTTTATATGGATAATAAGAAATTGGGGAGTTCGTGAATTCCATGGTTGTTGGAATTCGTTCCTAGACTTCCTTGCATACGTAGGATTTATGTCTTGTTGCATGTTTTGTCAAATCAAGGTTTGTCTATTCATTGTCCTCATATGAACAAGATTTTATGTCTTCTGCTGCAGGTGACATGCTTATGCTTCTCAGTGTAGCGTCTGACAGCAAAGTATTACCTACAACGTATGGAGAGCTGAGGCCGCCTCTTGGAAAGCATCGTCTGAAGGTCAGATCCTAAATTTAAGCATTTCTGAGAAGGAATTGTAGGCTTTGGGATGTGTACTGTGCTTTTTAGATGGTAAATCTTTACACTGAATGTTGGGCTCAGTTAGTCAGATCGTTTTATTTTTTCAGATTGTAGAATTCATTGCGGTTCTGTTGAAATCTGGAAATGAAGCTGCTGGAAAAGAATTAGCGAGCTCCGGAACAATTAAAAGGATCCTTGAACTATTTTTTGAGTAATGTTTAACTAAATTCAAACTCTTGATGTGGATGTTGCTTTTTCCTTGAGATGTTAAATAACCATATACTTTCAACTTATGAAGGTACCCATACAATAACGCTCTGCATCACCAAGTGGAGAGTATCATACTTTCTTGTTTGGAAAATAAGAGCGAAACAATGGTTAACCATATCCTTCAAGAATGCAATCTGATTTCCAAAATTCTTTCGTCAGACAAAGACTCGGTTCTTTCTGGTGATAACCTGGTATACCATCTACGCTTTTTCTTACAATGGATTTAATTGATTCTTGATATATGTTATGCTATCATCTAAAAAACTCAAATAAGAGCTGTAATCTTCTTGTTCGGATGATCATTAACAAATTCGTCTGCCACTTTCTCTCTGTGGTGTAGCCTACCGTGGTTACCACTGGGAAAAAACCACCACGGGTTGGATATGTTGGACATATCACAAGACTATGGAATAAACTTGTCCAGCTGAGTGATAGCAATGATCTGATAAAGGCATCTCTTCAGGTTGGTATTACAACCAAACAATCTTCTGCAGAGTCATTTGTTCTTAAAATAGATTCATCAATTGCACGCATAAAGAGGCTTTAGCGCAAGAGTGCTCTTCTTTCTACTTTCGGCGTGTTGCTGACGAGACTTTACTCTCTCAAATCATTAGGAAAACAGTGAATGGAACGAGTGGCAAAGTAGTGTTCTGCAGGAGCGCAACACTGTTGAGAATGTGTACAGATGGGCATGCGGGTACTTTCATTAAAATTTTCTCCCTTATCACTGTATCCTTGGCCTCAATTTAGTAACCATCAAATTATCTGTCATTGCATACTTTTAGATGCTAATTCTTCTTCTGCATGATGCTAAGCAATACATAAACATTTTCCTGGCTCATGAGGATCTTTTGGTCATAGTCAGTCTTATTGCTTCTCAGTTCTTATGTGACCTTATTTAACTTCCTGCTGATAAATGATTTTAAATCAATGTCGCATACAGGCGCCCAACTACAGTACAAGATAGAACAAGGGATAGCGACGAGGAAGACAGGGATTACGATGTTGCAGCTCTGGCCAATAATTTGAGCCAAGCATTTAACTACAGAATCTATGGAAACGACGATAATGAAGAAGTATTTTTCTGCTTATAACTTTACTTGCATTTATGAAACTATTTACTCGACACCAAAGTTAATCCTTTTGTTTTCTCTGGTTTCAGGACCGTAATACTCTTGACAGAGACGATAGTGTAAGTGCTTCACTCTTCCTTGTAAACCGAATTAAGTACTTTTCAAGTTTTCATATCTGTTTTCACACTATTATGATAAGATGTAAGCCTGAAAGCATTTTCCCTCTTCAAAACAGTTTTTTTGATAATGGATTTTCTCTTCATATTATATACAGGATGCTTACTTTGACGATGAATCTGCTGAAGTAGTAATTTCATCCTTGAGACTTGGAGATGACCAAGGAAGGTGCGTTTTAATATCTTCTTTTTTTCGGCT
Source organism: Eutrema yunnanense (assembly GCA_002933935.1). Classification (NCBI taxonomy): domain Eukaryota; kingdom Viridiplantae; phylum Streptophyta; class Magnoliopsida; order Brassicales; family Brassicaceae; genus Eutrema; species Eutrema yunnanense. Next base: position 275,144 of record PKML01002721.1, read on the forward strand.
TATACTTGCATTATACAAAGAATTTTTTCTGCTTCTCATATCGGTTCCTTAAACTCTCAAGTAATCTGAAATTATGATAACTATTTGCCGCAGTTTGCTCACAAATTCGAACTGGTTCACATTCCAAGACGACAGATTCAGCGAGACGACCTCTGACACAACAACGATCGAAGACGTGAACTTGAATGGAAACTCAAGTGCCAACAATAGCAGCAGCAGTGACGATGAAGTTCTGGTTGGAGAAGAAGACGATGATCTAACCGAGAAACCGAAGAACATCTCTGCCGACAATTTATCAACAAGCATCAGTAGTACATCAGAGAACAACGATGAACAATCTGAAATGCAGTTCACTAGCTCCGGTCTGAACCCATCCATCGATGTACCAATGGTCGATGTCAAAACTGAACCGGTGATTCCAAACGGTTCACCAACATCTGGAAGCAGATGCTCGGGGCAGAAATCGCCTCCGGCGGTGCGAGCATTATTTGAAGAGGATGTGGAGTTTGTGGGAGTGGAACCAGAAGGGACAGAGAAAGCAATGGAGCAAGCTTTGAAAGAAGGGATAGTCGGTGAAGCTGGACCGTTGAAGCGGAATATCGTTGAGAAAGTTCCGGAAAACGAAAATCCGGAGGAGACTTCGGGAGTGAAAGAGTTCAACGATTCAAATTTCTGGAGGGTTGATCAAGAAGTTACGGTTTTGGAGTAAAATATAGAAGTAAACAAAATACAAAGAGAAGCCTGAAGAAAGTCTGCATTTTTATAAAGTTTGTCTCCTAATGTTTCTTTTTTTGTTGTCTAATTATTAAAAATGTCTCTGATTTACTCGTTCAGCTTAAAGTACATTATACAACGGATTACAGTTTTTGAAATACATTTCAATAAAATTGTTTAAAAAAATGGAGTAATAACAAGGTCCTGATTCAACTTTATAATATGAAGATTCGAAAAACCGACACACTAACGAATTCAAGACGAATCATCATTTGTTCGGTAGAAAAGAAGAAAACATCCCACTTTGGTCTTTTTTAAAGAATTTAATCTCATTCATACTCCAAATCAGATTGGTCATGTATTATGAATCATGTTGTTTCACACCATTTTGCATGCCATTATTCCTTTTATTCCCACTCAATAAAGTTCATTTTCCAATTGATTAAAACTTAAACCGTACGAGATACAAGTGCTCTCAGCAACTCCTCACAATCTCTAGAATGGTTGTGAGGAAATTATTCAGTGAACGGATCTAATGGAATTTGAAATAATTGAAATTTCTATATAACTTTAGTGGGTATTTGTAGTCATTTTCCAAAATACTTCAAATTTCAGGTTATTCAATTTTTGATTCAATTCCGTTAAATGTTAGGGTTTATTGGTTCTTACATTTTAATGGATTTGGAAATCTAAACCAAATCAAGTGTTATTGGTTCTATAATTTTGAAATCCATATTCAAATCTTGTGTTATTGGTTCTATGATTTTAAAATCCATGTTAAAATCAAGTGTTATTCAATAGTAAGGATTTTCATAAGGATTTGATTTTAATTTGGATTTGAATGGATTTACAAGTGTTTTTAAGAGTAAAATACAAATGGGCAAATATCGAGTGAAACCTTGTTATTTGGTTGGATTTGGATTTAAAAGTGTTTTTTTTTTTAAGATGAAACTACTACGTAGAATTAAAAATAGAAAGACACATATCAATTAATGTGTAGAAGAAGAGACAAGAAATAACTACACGTAACATTAAGCTACTACATGTTACAAGGCTAGTTTCAAAGTGGATATGTAACCTCTACTACATGCTGGACACGAGGCTAGCTAGTTTCTAAGTGGAGGTTCAAAACACTGCCCGTGAGACCTCTCAGGTTTCATGTAATCAGTGTTTGCTAATGTACAAACAAAGATTGTGATTGTTCTGCACGATCGCTAAACTTAAAATAGATTTTTGAAATAGTAAAAAAGATAGATAGAAAAACCAATTTCATTATAAAAACCCATAGTCTAATCAAACACATAAAATAATAAATCCAACAATAGATAATAATAAATTGCAAATTGAACGTCCTATTCGACATGAAATCACAAGAGCTGGCCAAGACTATATAGAAAATGTGCTAAAGGAAGATCCTCTTCATTTTCGAGAGCTATATCGGATGTATCCAAATATTTTTTTAATGTTATGCAATCTCATCCGAGAGAAGACAAGTTTATGTGATACAAGATATATTAGCCTTGAAGAAATGGTTTTCTGGTCAAGATTCTACTCCACGAAATGAAAAAGAGTTGTTTAACCATCGACATGCCTCATTGAGAAACGTTGTTGAAAAAATCTTTGGTATCTTCAAATCTCGATTCCTAATTTTTAAGTCTGCTCCTCCTTTTCCTTATAAGACACATACATGAATCGTACTTGCATGTGCTGGTTTACATAACTTTCTTCGAAAGTACTGTCGAACATATAGTTTTGTTTTCTTGAAGACACAAATTATGATGAAGAAGAAGAATAAGATCTTGAAGAAGTTAATAACAATGATGAAGAAATTTTTGGAACCCAAGATCAAGAAAGAGAACATGTCAATCAATTGAGAGCAATAATTGTAACAAATATGTGAACAGATTCTATACTTTAGGAGAATATTAGATGATTAGTGAAAGAAAAAGAACGAATTTTTTTTTGGTTTGTTTTTTTTATATTTTCTTATAATACTAAAATTTTTGTAAATCTATTTGGTTGATTTACAATAATCCATTTATTTGATTTTGAAATCCAATTATTTAACTTTGAAATCCACTTCTCTGATTTTAAAATCAATAGATTCATTAGGATTTCTAAATTTGAGAAATCCATTAAAATATAAGAACCAATAACCCCCACTTAGTGTTAGAGCATCTCCAACTCTACTCTATTTTCTACTCTAAAAACTTTATTTTAAAGCAAAATCTTCTTTAATCCCACTTTATTTTCAATTCTAAAATAGAGTAACTCTATTTCTTACTCTATATTTGGAGTAATTCTATTTTAGAGTTGAACTTTTTTTATTTATCAAATGGTCCTTTTAATTTTAAATTAGTATATTTATGACTAACTTTTTATTTTGATTTAACCTTTTTAGCAGTCAAATCTTACGCCACCTAAACATCGATGCGATTCCCAGCATCGCATATACAAAAATGTCGAAAATATTCTTGAAATAAATAATCATCACATTACATTATGTTCTCTAAATGTTTCACCTCAATACATTTGTCAAATGCCCAAAAAAATACGTTTTTTCATAACATGTATGGTAATAATTAAAGAGTATCGTGATATCCATCAATAAGTAACATAACAAATACTAAAATTAAAAATAAACAACATAGCAAATACTGAAATACTAACCCTATAATTTTTACTAATTGGGCCATTTAGTCAATTTTCTTTTACTATTACAACTTTAGCTTTGATTGGTGACATGAGTTACACTTGATTTAGTTTGAATTATAAGTCTAATTCATAGATAACTCAAAAGTGTTACCAATGGTGAATTAATTTTATTTTTTTGAGTTTAAGTGAATTATAACATGTTAAGGCCGATTTACATTTTTGAGTTATATCCTTTGTAAAAATGATAACTCAAAAGTTAATTCAATATTATGAAAAATCTCATATGTTAGAAGTTGAGTTAGTATTTTCTTTTTCCAGTTTAAATAATTGTCCTACGTGTATTTTGTTGTTGTTAATAGAACATTTTTAACAATCTTATACAGTTGGACAAACTTTCCACCGAGTCTTTTGTTAGCAAGAAAATCAGCTTACTTGTTAGTAAAGATTTTTGTAAACTTTCTTGTTTCCATTTGAATTATTCAAACAAAGTTGTTCTATAATCTTAACTGTTGATTTTATTTGATACTTTAAAAAACATTTACTTACACAGAATTATATGTATATGTATATGTATATGGGTGCCTTTAGTATATGGGTTTGGTGAAAGTATTCGACGTAAAGTAATTGTATAAGTGATATACTAAATTTTAAATATTGGAAGTTATCGTATTTCATTTTATTGACATAACTAGGATTTAACCCGCGCTCATTATAGCGCGGAGTAATTTCTTTTAAAGAAATTGTTTTGAAATTTAAGAAAATTGTTTTTATCTGAATTTTATAATATAGTTAACTAATGATTATAAATAAAGCTGTCAATTTGTAATAATTTGTCTATTTAACCCGCTTTGCAGTGAACTAAAATATTATTCGGGCTAACCCGCAAAAAACTTATAATCTTGAAAACATAACTCTAATATGCACCGTTAAATGATTCTAGTTTTTGTGGTTAGTCTACGAACTCTTAAAAAAAATAGTTTTCTTGTGTCTAACATTTTATAAAATTAGTAAAATATTTTTCAACTTTGTTTTGATATATATTCAAATAAAATATAATAATTTATAGTGAAAAATATAGCAAGATTTTGAATAGAATTTTTTCTTTGAATATATATGAATTGATTACTATTTTAAAATATATAGTATTAAAAATAATTAAGAAATTAAATAATAAATAACCTCTTTAATGCAAATATATACTTTCCATATTCTAATCAATAATTNTAAAAGTTGAAAAATATTTTACTAATTTTGTAAAAAGTTAGACATGAGAAAACTATTTTTTTTTAAGAGTCCGTAAACTAGCCACAAAAACTAGAGTTATTTAAGAGTGCATATTAGAGTTATGTTTTCAAGATTATAAGTTTTTGCGTGTTAACTCGAATAGTATTTTAGTTCAATGCAAAACGGGTTAAATAGACAAATTATTACAAATTGCCAACTTTATCTATAATCATTAGTTAGGTATATTGTAAAATCCAGATAAAAGTAATTTTCTTAAATTTTAAAACAATTTCTTTAAAAAAATTACTCCGCGCTATAATTAGCGCGGATTAAATCTTAGTAACTTACAAAATAAAGTTCATTTTTAAAAATATCTTCTTAAATAATATTATCTTTATCTACTAAAATACAAGTAATCTGGCCAATCGAATTCTGCCACATGGCTTGTGCTTACATTTAAAAGATTAAAAAATAAAAAAACAAGATAATGAAAAAAAAAAAATGACCGTAGCAACGGTTTCTGGAAACATCCCACGACCCACGATCCTTCTTCTTCGTCCACAATCTTTTCTTTCTCAAACTCCTATGGCTTCAACTGGTTGTCTTCCAAAGTAACAAGATGAATAAAAATTAGTAGAAAAAATATAGAAGAATACTTTTCAACTTGTTACTCTCCTCTCCTTGTTAGTGGAGGAAAGTTTTCCTTAATTTTCTCTTCTTTGTTCATCTAACTAGCGTGGAATGAGTTGGAAAAATAGATTCCTCTCAAGTTTCATTTTCAACTGGTAAAACTTGAGAGGAATCTATTTTTTTCTGATTTTTTTCCTCTAATTGCATCCATAGGAGTTTGAGATTCGACAAACAAATAGTAGAGAATCTCTCAATCGATGGAAAACAGAATATGAAAGTTCTATACTCCTTCGATTTCAAAACCCTGATTAAAAATTGGGGTCGTATCAAATGTCCCGAGCGGGAGCCGAGTTTGATTCAGGGGTAAACAGATCTCAGAGGCTCACTTTCGCCAGTAACGTTGTCTCACTCTTCTGTACAGTTTTGTCGGCTTCAGTCGGGCACCAGATTGCTTCATCAGAACCGGTTAAGAGCTAAGAAGGTTCGAGAAAGAGTGAATCTGGTGGATAAATTGAAAACCGTAGAGAGATTTGCTTTTCCTCCGTATAATTTCAATGTTTCAGATTTTCGGTCAGAAAAATTGGTTTATGTACGGTTGTAGGGGCGAGAGGAACATGAAGTGTTGAAGATGACAAAATCGGTGCTGCCATGGGAACGATGATTAAATTCTAAGACAAAATTTAAGAGAGGTATATATTAGCTACATGTATGTATCAATTGTTTTAGTTTTCTGTAAATTGGTCCAGTCTCTGCAATACACAAATTTGTTTTTTTTTTCTTTCAGATGTTTGGTATATCAATACACAATGAAAAGGAAATTATTCTTCAGTTTTACTGCATCCAAGTGACTGTGGAAGTCACTGCATCAACACCAGTGGCGGACCCAGAAGTATTTTTTTACCGGATGCATAATATAACATAGATAAATACTATAAAAAACAACTAAAAATGTATAAATATATGGTGTCACTAATAATTATGTATTTTTAAAAACAAAAACTAAGTAATTAAAAAAAATAGGGTGTCATATGACACCACATCCTTCTACGTAGGTTCGCCCCTGATCAACACCGAAGGTTTTTATTCTTGGGCTTCTTCTGAAGAATGATTTCTCTAGAATTTATTGACAATTATAGCAAATTCTGAGTTTTTTCAGTTGAACCTAACACTGTTTACTTAATTGTTTTTACAAGATTTTATTGCTCTTCAGATTTTTAATTTACTGTTGTTCTGAATTGCAGCGTTCTGTGCAGCGCATGAGCCAGCACTGCAAACGATTGGCATCAGATTCTACTCTGGCTTCAGCCTACCACGGTTGATAAAGCGAAGGATCTCTCTCTTAATCATTTGGCAGGCCACCGTCTATGAGCTTTGGAAAGAAAGAATTCAACGTTCTCAAATAAACCTAAAGAATTTGACTCGATACTAGTAGAGATATAAAAGCAAAAACAAATTATATGGGAAGATGAGCTTCTCGATAATGAATTTGGACAAAATTAGATACAAGCAAAAGTTACCGAAATAAGTTGGAAGAGAGCGTATTTATAATTTTTGGAAAAATGGTATAAATCTTCCTTTGGATTCTTTCAAGAGTAAATACGACACCTCGAAAAATAGGAGAAAATTTGAAATGATGTCAAAGATATTTAATTTTCAGTTCTTAATTAACTTATAATTTTTCTGTTGCAAGCACCCCGAATATAACCATTTAAATTAACTTATAATTTTCATATATAACCAATTAAATCTTCCTTCTCTACAACCATTTAAATTAATGGTGGATTACTATACTAACATTTATTTCTATGTTTATTATTAGTTTGACCTACTTTTATTTTTATTACTATAGTAACCTAATTTTATTCGTATTACCAAAAATACTCTTATGGCATTTGTTGAGAAAAACGCAATTACAAAACTGCTATTACTATTCATTTGCCACGTAGGCAAAAGTTTATTTAACAAGTCTACCGTTCTTTGACGGTAGACTTGTTTGATGTTGGTCAACTCAAATTTTGGTTCGTAGATTTATTTGATGGATGATATATTTGTTTGAAAGATGGTAGATTTGTTAAATATTGGTAGACTCATTTATATTTATTTTTGGTAGACTTATTTTTGGTATTTACTCAGATACCCTTCAGTTGGTAGATATATTTTCTTTGATGGTAGACTAATTTTTGGTATTTACTCAGATAACCTTCAGTTGGTAGATATATTTTCTTTGATGGTAGACTTATTTTTTGTATTTACTCAGATAACCTTCAGTTTAATTTTTTTGGTAGACTTATTTATTTTGGTGGTAGAGTTAATCAGTGTGAATTATTTTATCGTGACGGTAGATTTATTTATTTGACGGCATATTTGTATTGGCGACGGTAGATTTGTATTGGGTTGGTAGATTTGTTTGTAATGGCGGTAGATTTAAAACCGTCTAACATTTTGGTTACTTCGTTTTGTAATGGTGGTAGATTTAATTTTAATGACGGTAGATTTATTGTTAATGGCGGTAGATTTAGTAAATCTTTTGGTATTTACTCAGATAACCTTCAGTTGGTAAACTTATTATTTCGCGCTGTGGTAGATTTTTATTGACGGTAGATTTATCGACATTGTTTGGTGGTAGACATTTGACTTTTTCCAGAATGAAAAATGACGTTTTTTCCCTACACTAAAACTCATATCTACGAAATCTGAAAATGAGTGACCCGTTTTGGACATTAGTTGTCAACCACGGTTTGATATGATTGGGCTTCCATGCAGAACAACACAAAGAAGTGCTTGATGTGAGTGATTAGGTTGGATGTAATTAGAAGAGGCTGTGGACAACCAAAGAAGAATCTGATCCCAGGAGAGAGGAGGGCTTTGAAGGTCCATTATTGCAGTCAAAGCTTTCCAAACCGCAGATGAGTAAGCACACTCAAAGAAAAGATGGTTACGGGTTTCATTTGAGGACCCGCAAAGTAGACACAAATGTTAAACGTCTAAACCCCAACTTATAAGCCTATCGAGAGTTGGGTTCCGATTTAATATGAAGAGCCACACAGTGATAGTGTGCTTGGGAATAGCAGCTTGATGCCATAAAAGAGATAACCAAGAGACGTGTGGTTTCGAAAGACGGATAGAATTCCACACATCCTTTGAACGAAAAACATGACACACCTTATCGTTAATGACCCATAGGGGAGAATCACTAATCGGGGATGGTGTGATAGAGGTAATGAAACCGAGAACTTGAAGGTAGCTATCCGAACGCGCATTGGGAAGCAACCAACCATCCTCAGAGATGAGATCTTTAACAAGAGCGAACTTAGGGATCCCAAGGCATTGAGGCGCCGAAGGACCAAGGTGATGAATTAGAGAACCAAATAGCGTCCATGGATCCCACCAGAAATAGGTGTCTTCGCCGTTTCCTAACTTTATGTGTAGAAACGAAATTGCTTTGTGTCTAAGTTTCAACAGTTTTCTGAACATCCAAGAAACTGAAGAACTATCCTCATTTAACGCCCAAAAACACGAGGAGGAGAGAAATTTCCTCCTAACCCAAGCAACCCATAATGAACCAGCCTTGAAGTAAAGCATCCAGATGAGCTTAAGAGCACAAGTTTCATTCCAAGAAGACCAAGATCGTATCCCAAGGCCACCCTCTTTTTTGGGATAGGATACATCTGCCCAAGCAACTTTAGCACCCGTAGCTCTGTCGACACAACCGTGCCAAAGAAACGAGCTAGCTAGACTATTGATACGTTTGAGAACCTGCTTGGGAAGGAGAAAAGCGCTTGTCCAGAAGCCCACAATTCCGGTGATTACTGTGGATAGAAGACGAAGTCTGCCTGCAATACTAAGGTGGCGATGCATCCATGAATTCATCTTCATCCTGATTTTTGATATAAGAGGATCACAGTCTTTGATAGAAAGCTTCCTTGAGCAAAGAGGAAGACCCAAATACCGCACATGGAGATTCGCTAGAGGAAGAGGGAAACGGTTCCTGATTCTGATGAGAACATTTTCATGAATACCCGATGAAAACATGGAGGATTTGGAGACGTTAACGGAAAGCCCAGACAATTTTTCAAACTGCGATAGGACTGTGAAAACACCGGCAATAGAAGTCTCCGTCCCATCCAAAAAGATGAGGAGATCATCTGCAAAAGAAAGGTGAGTAAGCTCCATTTCATCACAGTGATATGCTCAATTTAATAGCCTAACAGTACTAAAGCAGTACTAAAGCAGTAGTTGTAGTCTAGCTAGGGGTCGAACACAAGGATCCACAGAAATCACTCAATAAATTATTAGAATCAAGCTAAGCTAAGCAATTCAGGTTAAGCAGAAAACAGGAAGCAGTAAACGATTTGTATTCAATGGGAAAAAGATAGGTTCAGGGATATTTCTCAGGAAATCAATGAATGCAAATAAACTAACTAATCAGGGTTCAGGTTAAGCACGGTTCTAGAACTCAAATCACTAATGCATAGTTAACCAACTGTCGTTGCGAAAACTATCTAAATCTAAACTTCAGAATCCCAAATTTCTTTGCAAATCCCTAAGAATAAATCAGCCTTAATTTCAAGTTTGATATGTTCACAAATCAATTAAACCAAATTTCTTTGCGAATAATCAATTTGCTCACC